>JABUQX010049518.1:7500-20020 GCA_015478945.1 Trachelipus rathkii | reverse complement strand
AGTCTGCGCATAAGCCTAAATATTTACGAGTGAGAGATTTTCATAAACATCGTTGTTTCAATGTGTATATAAAATAGTATATCCTGCAATAGTAGAGCTATTTTCTAAGGATACAACTCACAGTCAGTATGAGTTATCTACGAGATGTCAACGCTACCCTTTGACATAGGTTCAGGTGTTCTTACTATTACGTCCAGGACGTTCGAGAATAACAAATACTATCCTTTAGAATTGGAAAGAGGAATAATAGTGTAAATCCATATCTGGAAACTGTGATCCCAATCTTGGGTGTGCTAACTCCAGGACTTCGTTAACATAGACTGTTCATATTCACTAAATATTGTTCTAAACAACAGTGTACTTTCCATTGGGAATATGTTGTGGCACTGATGTTCTCGCTTCGTTGCCCATTTCTTTTGATTTAAAGAATGAATGTTATTATTGCAGATACAAATGGGCACAAGTAGTATTCTTTAACTGCGGGGATGTCCGCTTCCTGTGATAAATTCTGTTTTTAATCATTATACATGATACAAAATTGTCTTAAACGAACATTTTAGTCGAAATACTGTTCCTTTTTGCAAAACGCATTCTTAGATTTCGAGCACGGAGTCTTATTATCAATGAACTTTACAATTTTGATGCATGAAGTTCGATTTTGTTATTTGCCGATCCGTTTTCCAATTTATCTTAATTCAACGTACGATATGTCCGTTGATGTTCGTCTCAAAGGCGGAACCTTACCCCTGAAGAAGTTTACCTCGTTTCTGAGAAAAATATGTTTCAAATGTCATTTTTGCCAATGTGTTAAGTGGTGTAAAAGATGGCACAATTTTATGTGTTAATTTAGGCTCAGCTACAGTCACTATGGATAAAAATACAAGGGTTTCTAAGCAAATTCTTTGGGTTTTCGTAGTTCTTATTCCAACATAAACCGGATTAGATAAATCCTGAGGTCTTTCTAATTCTGGATATACGCGATGTGTATATGAAATTCTGCTTCAAAGTCGAAGAAGAGCGGATTTGTGGTTTACAGATGCGTCACAGTAACGAAACTATTCTTGATTTCTTAATAGAACATAGAAGTAGTTCTTGCTCTAGTAACGATCCCGTGTCGACATTTTGTCTTAGAGGCTTAAGTATTAAAATTAGAATAACGTTCCGATTGTCCGAAGTATATCGACAACCAATACCTTCTTCCCGCACAAATTTCAGATCAATATTGAGACTGGACGGAATAATGATGTTCGTATGGATATATAGAACCCTCTGTTCACCGCAGCTCGCATCCCACTCTTAGTTGTTCCAGTCCAAAGGGAGTCTAAACGGAAGTTATATCTTAGATTTTAAAGATTGAATAAACATGTTGTTCAACTGTACCAACTGAACTGCGATGTGCAAATCCTTATCTAAGTTAAGTATCCAAGTTATTCAAGTACTGAATCTTATTCAAATCCATATGCCTTGGGCTTGAAAGTCGCAAATATAAGTACGCCCTACCGGCATTCTTCCAATAGGGACATTATCATTATAAATTACTCTAATGGAGTAAAAGTTTTACAGGTCTTCTGTAAAATTAATGGAAGCAAGCTCTTTCTCACTGTTAGACGTTATTCTCAGCGCTCATCTATCTTGATGACTCATTGTTTCATTCTAAAGACCATATATTCACACATCGTAGTTAAGTTAGTTTTGATGCTCTAAGCAGCGAAGCTTAAATCAGTTAGAATAAACGAACTTTTCAAAAGTCATTAAGTCTTTTAGGGTTCTCTTATTTGTAGTGAAGTCTGTCGCATATCCTAGTAAGTAGAAAGTAGTCAAATCATGTTATACCTATATATAGCTCAGCACGTCTTTCATTGGGTTTCACATCTTTCCTATCGCATTTTATTCCTCATTTTCTTGTTGCACAGCGAATTACCTCTTTCAAAAAGGTTAACATTCTCTGCAAAGTAAAGGCCAACAAAAGCTTTTATATTCTACTAAGCGAAAAGAACTCGTAGACCTTTATTGCAATTCCCGATTCAATAAAGAATTCTTTTCATGACATGCCAGTGGAATAGGTTTAGGGGCAGTTCTCGCACAGGAGAGATCAAGGTAACGACAGACCCAGACATATCATTCAGCTTCAGAATGTGAGCAAGCGAGAAGAACTTAGCCTCGATGATCGAGAAGCCTTGAATAACGTGGCTTCTAATCATGAAATATAGTTTCATGGGTATCAATACAAATCTATACAGATCATAAACTCTGTGCAATTTTCAAGTAAGATCTGAACACTAACATTTGGACTATGGCTGTGAAGGGAACGATGCTAACCGAAAATGCTTTATGTAAGGTAAAAAAGAATATTGTTCCAGACATCTTTCAAGATGTCCACACCTTTCTATTTACTCATATATCCCTTTTGTGTTCGAAATTATTGATTTCTTCTTCGCAGATAAAAGCATTGTATATCTTTACGTTCGAGTGATTACAAAACGAACAAGCAAAAATGTAAAGATTAGCTCTATTTATAAAAGTTTATCAAAGAAAAGGTAAACGTTCTGTTATCCACATGCATAGATTAAAAATGATATTATCATTAGTTACGAAGAGAGAATGCATATCTCATTGAAGTTCAATTCTTTGGTCTTATACCAGTTTAAATCTCAATCCTTGCAGTCCTTGCGCTGCGCCACTAGTGCTGCTTTACCACAGAAGAAAAGAATCATAGAACGTTACACAGTTTCCGAGCTATCAAGCTTGTACAGCAATTTGTTAAAGAATTCCTTCTTGTTTACTTACGTCGGCACGATTCTAGCGTGCTTCTACTACAAGTTACCCGAATGCTATCAGCCGAGTTCAGTAGAGTACACCACTGATATTCATTGGATCACTCATCCTTGTTCTAAGACACGGGGTTCCAAATATATTTCGGTTTTCAAGGATTTCATTTACGAGGTAGTTTGAATTTGTCCATACCTTCTCGAAAGGTGTTCCTTATCAAACGGCTGCTTCAGTAGAACGTTATAGTTCGTCCAAGTACCATCCGTTCTCCTTTCAGACAACGCTGCGGAGTATGTTCACTGTTTTCAAACAGCTAATGTACTTTGCGAAAAATAAAACTAGGTCTGAAATTCAATTCGCTCACTTCAGCAAACAGCCTGTTGAAACGCTGTAACTCCAGATAGAGAATACTTGCACATTAATGTCATAAAAAGGGTAACATTGGGGGCATCTACCTATCATTCGCTTCAATTTGCTTGAACAGCCCTCACATGAACGCCTAGGGGAAATCACATTCTGTCTATATTCGATAACCAATAAACGCTTACCTTACGATTAGATAACCACATCACATCCTTCTCTGTATAAATAAAGATTCCACCAAGTCTGTTATGAAGAGTTAAAAGAACTTAGCAATACGCCAAATTTTGATTCGTAGACCATAACAGAAAATTGTAAAGAATGAAACGACAGATTACAGACCAGGAACACGTAGTAAAGCTCTGGTAGGGATATTCTCGTGGGTTATCGTGTTGTACATATTAGATAATAAACCCTTCTGAGACTAACCTAGAAATTACACGAAACGTTGGGTTGACCGTACAGGGTTGTCGGTAATTCTGGGTAAGAACAATTTAATATTACACACAGAAATAAACGAGAGATCGCTGTTAATAGCGATAATTTCAAAATTGTTGCTGAACCTATTCTTGATCCAAATTTCCTCAAAACAAGGAAAATCCTGCTTCTAAATCTGATCAAGCAGGAAGTTCAATCTTCAATTTAAACGTAGATGTGACGGAAAGTTTATCTCATATGCGAAGATGAAATGTCATGTTCCTCATCAATAGCAAGAGTGAATAAGATTCCTAGTCTTATAAAGAACAATCTTCAATATGAATTCTTACTTTTTCAGGATCCTGTTGTTATTCAAAATAACTGTAATAGTCGAATCGGTTTCATCAATCGCTCTAAGAATAATTCTCGTTCGGATAGTATTTTCAATCTTTTCATTTTTAAATTTAATAAATAATAGTGAAAGGTTCATCCTTTTCGTTTCAATATAATCGAATCGAAACTGTACTTCTAGTAGTAGTTACACAAAAACCCCCTTTTTTAATCCCGAAGGCTATTTAGGAGATTCGGACAGACGCGTTCTTCGTTTTCTAATAAGGCCATCCTTATTCATATCACTCAGTTATCGAAATGAACTTCGCAATCTTTCCTTCCACTGTTCTTCCAAACGTAGTGATTTGTCATCTCTGTTAGTTTTTCTATGTCTTTTGTGTCCATTCTTTTCATTTGAAAATGAATTGTCATTGCGTGCTTGATCTATCATAGATAAACTATATAGATAAACTATAGATTTATTTATCTTTTATTAAGTTTTTATAAGCTCCCTGAAGATTGAAGTCGTTTTGAAATAAATTGTAGATTTTGAAGAATGTGTAAGCTTTGATGTCTTTATTTCATATTTGTAGGAAATTTAGCTTAAATACGAATTCAAACGCAATTTTGTTTATATTAAAATTAATAATGTACAGTACATTCTAGAAATTTTATATTATAAAATTCTTCCTCAGGGGAGGGTATTACAAATTAGTTTTATGCATTATTACATACTATATAATCACGCTTATAGATAAAGAGAAAAACTACATTAGAATTTTTTGCAAAGTTGTTATAATAAAAGTAGTTGCAAGGGGCAACTCGCCATCTGTTGTCTACCCTGATCATTATTATAGTATAGTATGATGTACAGTATTAGTCGAGAGAGTCTTTCGTTGTTTCAGTTGTAGAACACTGTTACAGAAACTGCTGCTACGCAGAAAGTGCTATTCGTGTTTTTAGCTTTCTAAGAGTTGATCCAATGTTTTAAGACCATCATGTATATTATATTTCAGTTGAAATAATTTATTATAAAAGTGAAAGGCCATTTCTATTACTATTTCGTATTGGAATCTAATGCTTAAATAATCTACTTTCTCCTTTGGTGTTGAAAGAACCGCATGATCATTTGTTTTACTCATTTACTGTCGGCAGAATACAGTTAAAGGTTTATTTATCTCCAATATCCCACATCTGTATATATATATTCTACAGAAGAGATCATTATTATTACAGATATAAATGTTTATCAAAGACCTATTTGTGCAGCATCGACATATCTATGTTCAAGATTCTTTTATAGATCAAGTTGTTATCTCTCTCTCTCTCACAAGTGTATTTTAATTTTTCACAAACTAAACTCTATATCCAACGTAATATTATCTATCTTTCTATTTTTAATGCTCAAATACTATTGTATTATACTTAAGAAGACTTATTATTGTACAAATTATTTGACAACCTTCTTAGCATTTCTTGTTGTTAGGATAAAATATTATTTACTGAACTATTTTATTAAGGAATGTGACTTATATATTCTACATTATTATTTCACAAGAATATATATATTATATGTAAATATATAATATTATAAGATATACATTATAATTTAATCTATATGTCATCGTCTCTTCAAGCCTCTCACTTCTTTCCAAGTGACAATTGTAGACTAAGTTACTAGCCACTATGAGTCCTTTCCTGTCTAGTAAAGCATTTCCGGAATTCTTGATTTGTCTATTTCTTTGTGCACACGTGTGTATAAACCCAATCAACGAAGACCTGTATGAAGGAAGTTTGATTACACCTTTGCGTAAGAAATAATAACTATATATATACGCATATAGTATATAGATCTTATTATATATATATATAATATGTAAATATATATACTATTATATATATATATATTATATATAGATAGTATATTATATATATTATATTACGTAATTTTTATATCAAATAATATTATATAATTACTATATAATATATATATATATACTATATATTAACTATATTATATATATTATTATATATATATATTAATATTATCTAATTATATAATATTGTTACTTGTTATAACGGGGATCTAAGTTACCCCCAATTTGTATGAAAGAATCACAGGATCGACTCAAAAACAATATATGAAGAATAGTAGAAAACGAAATTGTCCTTATTTAGGAAAGAGTTCTAGCTCGCAAATGACTGTTAACTCCATCAGCTTTTCTTTACAGGATGGGCCCATGTTTCCTGCACATTTGTAAACTGCGACATAAAACGACAAATTTTTTTAGAGCAAAATAAAAAAAATTTCGTGATATATTAATATAATAATACTATAGTAATAATAATATATATATATATAATTATATAATATAGATATTTATCTTCTACCTATAATATATTATTAGAGGGATTGTACCCAATTACAGTCCAGGCCGAATTGACATTTTTTCCGGGTTCCGAGTTCCGGCGGAATGAAAAAATTCCGGCGACGATGTTACATTTCCTCTTAAAACCACTTGAAAATATTAGGAATTAATATTATTTCTCGAAATTATTTTAACGTTTTTCTCAAAATATTTCCTGCTTTGAAAATGAAAATATTTCTCTGAAGATATGAGGATGACTGGAAGGAAGTAATGTGTGTAGTACTGCCTTATATTTGGAATTTAGCTTTGTTCACTTTCCAACCAATTAGATAATTTTCTATTATGGAATACCTTGATTTCTTTGTAAAAGATTTCAATTCTTTAAGAATTTCACCTTTTTTTGAAGAGCCATGATTTTTCTTTTTTTCCTTTTAACTAACTCACTCTATCAACAAACCTTCTTTCAAACTTATAAAAATTAATTAACTTTGATTTTTTTTTCTTAATGCTTCTGATGATTTTGGAGGTACTTGCAAATCTAAGTTTATTGTTGATAATGCTCGTTTAAAATGACTCATCATCTGAACCTTCTTCTGTCTGCTACTACTATTATCGCTTTCTACCTTCAAATTATTTTAGCATATTCTTCCCATTCATTTTCTACTCAATTCTCTATAATTCAATAGAAAATAAGTTAGTATTGGGTCTACCTTAATGTTTTTATTATGTCTATAACTACTTTGTCCTTTCTCTTCTTTTTATTTACATAATTCTAACTCTAATGCTTTCTCAGTCTTCTTTATTCTTCATTTCCATCCTCGGCTTGAAGAAAGCTGAGAGCTTCAAATCATGTTAGCATAACTGTATATAATGATTTGCTTTAAGTTCCGTAACCATGATTAAATGTTTCAAAACTTTATGAATGTTTTCAAGTATTTGCCATTATTAGCATCAAAGCTAATGATCGAATTGTGTTTATAATAATAACAACTTGCAGAGGTTCTTTCATCAAAATTCAATCTTTCCTCGAAATCCTATGTCTATTCCACTGTATTAAACCATCTCTGAATCTGATAATTGGGACTTGCAAGATGTGGCTATCAAAGTCGGTTTGTATTCTTTTAAGTTAACTGAGCTCAAAAACCCTGGAAATGAATTGAAATGTTTTTAATTAATACATTCTTTATTAAATCACACTTTCTTTGAGAAAATAAGGCATCTTAATAATTGAGTTTATGAATGAACAATCTGGTATCCTGCTAAATCAGTTCAAGTTTCATGTTATATGTCCATCTCGAAGGTCAAAATGGATTGTTAGGAGCAAATTCCAATTATTATCGTATTCAAAAATCATGTATTTTTAATCCAGGAATGAGACCTGGGAAAATACTTTCAATGGATCCCAGTCCATTTTTGCAAAACCCCGCTGGTAAGACCAGACTGCAGTTAAAGAAATAAGATCATCTGACTATAATTTAGCTCTAATATATCTGTAGAAATATTATCTCCTCAGCCTTTAATTACTTCCCGATACTGCTGATCTCAATTTCCTTATGAAGTTGGTAACATTTTCTCTACAAATAATTTTCTACTAGGAATAGAATTCTGGGAAGCATGAGCAATTAATTATCAGATCCTTCTCTTCTGGACTGTGAATGCCTTTACTCTTGCGTAAATCATCTATTTTCTGTTATGGTTTCATTATAGCCAGATCTTTTTTGGGGAGAAACTTCATCAAACTTACACTTTTCACGGCTGGCATTATGCTTTTTGTGGTTTCCCGCAGAAACATACAAGATTCCTATTTACATTATTAAAATTTTGCAACTTCCGATATTCTCTTCAATGTGATTTTCGCATATTCATGAATTGCGTATCTACTAAATTAAGATTTTATGGTTAAAACTATACTATATAAATATTTTTTTTTACATTCTTGTATATGTTAAAGGAAAGTCACAAGAATTCCGGGTGCCGGCCCGAATTTATTTTGTATCGGGCTAATTCCCAGGTCCCAGCAGAGTAGCTGGAAGGTACGGGAACACGCAGATTTCATACATGACACCCCTAATATACTTTATATATATATATATATCTTATATATATTCCACGGTCATCGAGTATAAAAAACGCAGTTAAAACCAGAAGAAGCGAAAGAGACTCGAGAAACGGGGAGTTTTCCTATATGACCTCCCCAAATTTTTTTTGTACTAAATTGGACTTTGCCACAAATTGGTATGTATTATGGAAAAACTGGACTATTTTTTTACATACATGTTTAAGCTGTATATATTAAACTATGTTTTAAAATCGTGTGAAAACTCAAATACACTTCAAGTGTATTGGAGCTATTAAATGCCTAAGCTACCAATAAACAATTTATTTTAGATGCAACATTCTGCAGTTTAGACATTTAATGATCTAACTGAAAAATTTGGTCCATTAAGACCCTATTGACAATGAACTGTAGTTATAGTTTTCATTTTTTTTAAATATACATAATAATTTCTCATGATATGGCTCGCCAAATTTGTCTCACCTTTCACATCATTCTTAACACTAGGAATGACTATAAATTGACAGTATTCACTCCTTTACTACGCATAAATTAACTGCCTGTTGCCGGTGTTACGGCCAAATTTGTCCATTAATTTTCTGGCAACATTCACACCCACTAGTAGTAGGAGGGCCATTTTGCACGAAAATGACCTTGACCAAAACCCACCCAATCGAAAAACGCCCAGACCTGACCTTTTTTACCTGCCATTGACCTTTTTTGACGCTTCACTTTTTTTGGGGCTTGACCTTTTTTGGGCCAAATTTTACCTGCCCTTGACCTTTTTTTTTGGCCTTGACCTTTTTTTTGGGTCTTTACCTTTTTTTCGACAACCCTTTGTTCTTCCATGGGTCATTTTTGGCCCAGGGTATTTTTTGAGAACGCTAATTTTTTTGAGAACCCTAATTTTTTGTTAGAACCCTAATTTTTTGAGACCCTAATTTTTCGACCAACCCTTTGGGTCTTCCAATGGGTCATTTTGGCCCACGACGAATTTTTTGGCACCCCATAATTTTTTTGGCAACCCAATTTTTTTCGGCAACCCTGAATTTTTGCAAACCTTCGAAGAAGGGTTGCGCCAAACGGTTGCGTAACGGCAAAAGCGTTGTACGTAATTGCCCCCCTATTTTACGCCCCCTAATTTTTTTCGACCATGGGTCAATTTTTGGCTCACGGTAATTTTTGATCTTCATTTAGGGCTTAGCCCTTTTTTTGATGTTTTGGCCTTGACCTTTTTTGACCATGATATTTAGCCTTTGACCTTGCCATATACCATGGGTCATTTTTTTGCCCACGGTAAATTTTTGCCGCACCCTTTAGGGCTTAGCCCTTTTTGATAGTCTTAACCTTGTTTGAACCATGATATTTCGGTCACATCTATACACGCGCGAGCGCGCGCAACACACAACACACACACACACACACACACCCACACACCCACACACACACACTATCCTTATACATACATTCACTATGACACTTAACTGCCTCCATACCCATAGACGCTTACATTTACACTTATACACACATACAAACACACGACCAAATCCTTTGTCTTCCGTGGGTCAAATTTGACCCCACGGTAATTTTTTTGTCCTTCCTTTAGGGACTCTAGCCCGTTTTTGATGTCTTTACCTGTTTGACCATGATATTTCGCCTTTGACCTTACCATAGATACCATGGGTCAATTTTGACCCACACTAACTTGATGGCTTTGATGGTTCCCAATCACCGTAAGGAGTATCTAGTGATGTTCTATTAGTGTTCTATGAGTATTAGATGAGTGCCAGGTGAGTGCCAGGTGAAGTGGCCAAGTGAGTGCTCAATGGTGCCAAGGAGTGCCAAGTGAGTGCCAATGAGTGCCAAGTGAGTGCCACATAGTGCCAAGTGAGTGCCACATAGTGCCAACTGAGTGCCACTTTTTTCAAGCCTTTTCTAGCCTCCCCTGAGCCTAGAATAGCCCTAATACGGGTGTCTACCCCTAGGTTATAAGGTATGAGGATTCGATTGGTGTATATTACAACCTGCTAGGATGCTTCCTACTATGAGTTAGTCTTTTTCTAACACTTATAAACAACTATGACACTTATAAGCGCTTAACAACTCTCCATGAGACACTTACATTAAACCATATACACTTACACTCACACCCACACGCAGATGCACTTACACTTACACTCACACACTCGATATTTTGATGCCTCAACATTAATGCCTCAGCATTGATGTCTCAGCATAAATGCCTCAGCATTGATGCCCAAACTTTGATGCTCCATCATAAATGCCTCAGCATTGATGCCTCAACTTTGAAGGTTCATCTTTGATGACGTCATCTTTGATGCCGTCATCTTTGAGACCATCTAATATTGATGATTCATCTTTGATGAAATCATCTTTGATGGTCATCTCTACCCCCCATCGTAGAACAGAGTTATATTAATGTCTAACCTTGTCGCAGGCTAAACCACCGCGCCGCAGGCGTGGATCCCTGCGCGCGTTCTGTCCACAACCCCACCCGCAGGTGAGTCTCGTGTCGTGCCCCCCGCCCGCCGCGTGCGCCCGCAGGCGCAATTTTTCCGCGTACCCGCCCGCCGCGTGCGCCCGCAGGCGCAATATTTCCGCGTACCCGCCCGCCGCGTGCGCCCGCAGGCGCAATATTCCCGCCCGAATGAAATATATATATATATATATATATATATATATATATATATATAATATAATATGATATATATATATATATATATAGTATATATATATATATATATATTATATATATATATATATCATATATATATATATAATATATATATATATATATATAATATACATATATATATTATATAATATATAAATTTTTTTATATAATTATATATATATATATATATATATAATATATATATATATAATATATATATATATATATATATATATATATATATATATATATATATATATATATATATATATATATTGAGTCAGTGTACAGGACCCACCACGGCTCACAAAGCGTTTCAAATATACTATGAGTCATTCATTTTTATTTCATATTTAAACATTTTTATTAAAAACATTTTCGCGAACCTAAAACTGTAACTCATTACAGACCTATTATTTTTATCACATATATTTTTATTAACATTATTTTTTAACTTAATACTTTTTACTTAATACTTTTTAATATTATAATTTTTAAAAATTGTATGTAAGAAGAAAAAAATCCAGAGTGTCTGTAATATATAAACATTTTATTTTACTAACAATTGTACGAAATTTTATTAAAAACTTATACTTTATATACCTTAAAGCAGTAAATCGGTAAATCAATAGAGGTGTGACGCTAACACCAAGGGGGTATTAGTATGCTTTTGTTTTACTGCTTTTACTGCTTTAAACTCATGTTTTTTACTGTCTTTAAACTAATGTTTTTACTGCTTTTAACTGCATATGTTTTACTGCTTTAACTCAATGCTTTACTGCTTTAGCTCATATGTTTTACTGCTTTAACTCATATATTTAATTAACATTACATACCTTAAAGCAGTAAATCAGTAAAAATCAATAGAGGTGTTACCTAACCTAAGGGATTAGTATGCTTTTGTTTTAACTGCTTTATAAAACTGCCTTTAACTCATGTTTTCTGCCACTGCTTTACTCAATATGTTTTTACTGGCTTTAAACGTCATATATTTTATAACATTTACATACCTTAAAGCAGTAAATCAGTAAATCATAGAGGTGTGAGGGACCTAACACCAAGGGGGGATTAGTATGCTTTTGTTTTACTGCTTTACTGCTTTAACTTTCTGCTTTACTGCTTTAACTTTCTGTTTTACTGCTTTAACTTTCTGCTTTACTGCTTTTAACTTTATGTTTGTACTGCTTTTAACTCATATCTTTATTAACATTATGTTTTTTATTTTGTTTTAATACTTTTTATTTATTTTATTATTATTTTTATTATTTTTATTATTATTTTTATTATTTTTATTATTTTATTTTTATTATTATTTTATTATTTTTAATTATTTTTATTATTTTTATTTTTTTTTTATTATTATATACTTAGTGTTATTTACTTCATGCCTATTGTTATTATTATTTAGAACACACATTCACTATGACACTTATACACACATTCACTATGACACTTATACACACATTCACTATGACACTTACATTTACCCATAGACACTTACTTTTACACTTATACACACACGCA
>JABUQX010049517.1:15000-18132 GCA_015478945.1 Trachelipus rathkii | reverse complement strand
TATATATATGATATAATATATATATATATATATATATATAATTAATATAGTATATATATATATTATAATATGATAGGAATATATACTACTAGTATAATATAAATATGATATACTAATACTATATATATAATATATAGTAATATATATATAGTCATTAATTATATAAAATATATACGTAATCTATATATATAAGTATATATATATATATATATTAATAGATATTAATATATATACTATACGTATATTAATATATATATGATAGATATATAATATATATATATATATATATAGTTAAGATTAGTGTAACTATAATAATATATAATATAATATAATAAATAGAGTATATAAATTATATATATAATAAATTAAGTAATATATATATTATATAATATATAAATAAATGATATATATATATATATATAATTAGATATATATGTATAATATATAATATTATATAGATAATATATATATATATATATATATATATAGTATATAATATATATTATAATATATATATATAATATATATATGTATAATATATATAATAATATATATTATAAGTATATATATATATATATAATATATATTATATATCGATAACTTTATATCAATATATATATATATTATACTATAATATATAATAAGTATAAATATAAAAGAAAGAGGCAGAAGCCTATTCAAAGCTACGATTCATTACGGAATTAAGAAGAAGAAGAAGCGAGAAGAAAAGAAAAGAAGAGAAGAAGAAGAAGAAGAAGAAGCAAGAAAGAAGAAGAAAGAGAAGAGAGAAGAAAGAAGAAGAAGAAGAAGAAGGAAGAAGAAGAAGAAGAAAGAAGTAAATCATAAAAAAGAAGAAGAAAAGGAAGATGAAAAGCAAATAGAAGAAGAACTACAGAACACCGACTAACAAAGACTTATACAGTCCACTCAAGGCTAGCTGTTAGATTTTTGTTTATAATTTGTTGATGTTCACTGTTATGAAAACAAACTGTATGTATTTTTGAAAAGTATAGTATTTTACCATTTCTCTGTGTAACAGATGAGTTAGACTCACTAGAGCAGATCTGCTTCTAAGCAACAAAACATCATAGTAGCTTAAGATTTTTGGTTCTATTTTATAAAAAGTGTCCGCTTCAATTGACATATGAGTTTGCTAACGCAGAACAGTTACTGTGCATAACCCCCAAACTGCTCAATGATAAAAGTGGGTGAAATTTTGATTGATTCTTTCCTATTAAGGGAGACATTAGACCACAGTATTTAACGATATGCTTCGTATGCGGAACCAATCAACCTATTTTATTACAGTATTCCAGGTGATGGATTAGGTGCACCGCTGGATAGAACAGGAATGTCTCATGCGCAAAACATCAAACCATCAATACAGTTATGCAGCAGGTAGCGTTAGATCACAGTCTTAGAACAATATGTTCTATGCGGTGACATCAAAGCTATTTACTTACAGTTATTCATTAAGTATTTGCAACAGATGTTCTATGCGGTGGACATCAAAGCAATTTATTACAGTTAAGGCGGAAAGTTGCGATGTGATGATCACCATCCTAGAACGGAGTACGTTGCAACCGGTCGGGAATAAACATCAAGCTCTACAAGCACGCAATTCTGTTTACATGACTTATAAAATTTTCTAAATATTTCATTTTTTTTAGTTTGATTACATATTCAGGATATACTAATTTGCGTATTGATAAAGTAAAATCGATGAATGACGTCACAGACCAATACCTCTAAAGTGTTATCTAACTTTTTCTTGAATGACATCGATGTTAGTGCTATTCACATTTCATAAGAAAGACAATTCCACTTCGTCGAATTACATCGTTACATGAAGAAATTCTTTGCTATATTGTTTTGAAATCGTTTATGACAAAGTTCTATACCCATACTTCGTGAACAGTATCATCTGTGAATAAACACCGGTAGAGAGTTTAAAGCGAATTGATGATTGTTCAAATTATCAACGTAGTTTCGAACTTCTATTGAATTTTCCTCTCATCTTCTCGTCCTAAAGAAAGGATATCTAATTCACGTAGCTTCTCTATGATTACCTGCTCAATTCAGGATTAAATTTAGTTGCCCTCTTTTTGATTCGTTTCAATTTCTTCTTTTATTGGGTATGGACTCCAAACTGCACTGGCCTATTCTCGGTGAGTCTTAATTAAGGTTGATAGAAGGTGGGTGCTTCTTTTGGGTTTAATCGAAGTTCGTGGCAATAAATCCTAGACTTATTGCTTTTTAAACAGCTTAGCAAGTTGTTCGCAAACTTAAATCCTTAAATAAAATACTCCAGATCCTTTTCCCTCACTACAACTTTGATAATGTGTCATCTATTTTGTAATCAAATTCATTGTTCCTACTCCCAAATGTATAACTTACATTTACCGTATTAAATTCATTTGCCATTTTTGTGACCAGTTTTAACAATCTTGTTTAATACTTTGGAGAAATTGATAATGCTTCTCACATATTATGCGATTTAAATCTGTGAGGTATTTAAAAATTTTGGAAATATTGCTTCTTCTCTTTGTATCAATGTCATTAACATATATAATAAACAGTATCTGGACCCCAGAACAGATCCTTGGGGTACACCACTTAACATTCGTCCAATCTGAGCACACCATTGATAACGACTCGCTGTTGTCAATCGAAAGTCAATTTTTAATCCAATTTAAAGTCTTCCTCGAAATATCATGAGCTCTAAGCTTCCAATTAATCTTTATGTAGGGACCGGTATCAAATGCCCTTTTAAGTCTAAGTAAATTACATCGAAGGATTTATAATTATCTACAGCGTTAAAACCACATTAAAAAATTCTACAATTGATTAAGCACATGCAATTCTATTTCTTCTAAAAGCCGATGCGGATCTTGAGCAATCCATGGATCTTCAAGAGAGTGCACTAACCTATTAGTATTGCTTCAAAATTACCCCTAATAGAGTCAAGGCTAATTGTCTAAGTTATTACGAGAACCTTACAATCCTCCTTATTTTGAATAGGCGGAGCAATATTAGCCAATCTTGAAATCATGCAAACTATTCTTCGCTTTAAAAACTATTGAAACATTGTCAAAGTTTCATAAATATGCCTTTCCAAATTTTTGAGTGATT
>JABUQX010049517.1:0-10000 GCA_015478945.1 Trachelipus rathkii | reverse complement strand
ACAATCACCTATAGAAGTTTCCCTCCTTGAATAGGGCTATGTCCGTGAGATGTGAACTTTTTGATAAAAAAAAAATAAAAAAATATCCTTAAAAAAAAGAAGGGAATTTAGACTATTTCTCAAAAATGGGTTTAGCAATTTACAAGACCATTCAAAGTTTAAACCAGAGGTCCCAAAACTTTTTTGTCTCGTAGACCACTTGCCATGTTTTTTGGTTTTGGGTAGACCCCCTGCTTACCTGATATTTTGCTAAAGATTATCATATATATATATAGTATATATATATATATATATTATATATATATATATATATATATAATATATAATATATATATATATATAGTATTTTTATAATATATATATTTATATATATATATAATTTATATTATATATATATATATATATTATATATATATATATATATATATATATATATATATATATATATAGCAAATTATAACATTTCTAATAAACGAAATATCCCTCTGTCCCCTCACTTGCTTCACGTTTCACGATTTCCTAATTATAAATAAAACCCTGCTTATGGCAACATCAAAAAACTCAAGTCATGATCAGCGTAATTTATCTATCTTTGCTAACTACGAGTACAAAACTAAAATTTTATAAAAAAAAAATAATGTACTTACTTTTCTCCGGCACTCCAAACAAAATGACATTGATTGACTTTAACTTTGATTCACTTTAATTTGTATGTGCCTAACTACCAGTTTATATTTTTGAAAATATTTTCTTAACACTTTCCTTTTCAAGACTCAGGAAACAAATGAACGTATTTGTCTCTCACATTCGTATTTATTGACTGACGAATTGAACAAGTCATTGCAAGTACGAGTCTTACTGCGCTGTCTTCGCAAAGCTCTGAGGCAAGAATGGACAAGAATTTCTACTGCGCGTATGTGTGGAACATGATGATACTGGTATATCATTATGTGCAAGTTTTTACAAGTTCAAAATGTATTGCCACCACAAAGCGAATGGGTCTAGCTTTAGCCTATGGCTGTGGTACACTAATTTAATTTAATTAATATATAATGCTTAAATGAGATCCACTATCGTTGACCCCCATTTACATCTCATGGACCGCCAAATTTTTTATGAACTTACATGGACCCTTTTTACTGAGTCGTAGACCCTTGGGGGTCGATATAGACCACTTTGCAAATCAATGGTTTAAACGATTAAAAATTTGACACACATACACACACGCTACAAGGAATAAAGATACCCACAACAGAGGCTTTCACATACACACACACACACACACAAACACACAAATACCAACTAACATCGCTTATTATAGACAGTAGTCAACTTTATGCAACTGGGATAACACAATATAAAATAATAATAAAAATTGTCTTAAGACACAAGAACCTATTAATAAATGAAACAACGTGACTAAAGCTGAGGGCTTTAAGATAGAAGAGAATACATTAAATTGTATAAAGTCATAAACAAATGCTTAAAAAAGATACAAGAGTATTTGTCAAATAAACACGATTTATACACGAGCATCAAATACAATTGACAATTATAAATTTCTCAAAAATAGCCAAATTATCGTTCAGTTGTGACTTGGATATCAACATCTAACATCAATAAAAGCAAAATTATAGATAAAGAACTAGTCATATCAAGTAAATAAATTTCCGGCTCATGTAGGTTATCTGTTTCCAGTTAAGTTTAAGTTAATTTTTTTTAAAAAACCTACGTTATCGAACAAAATGTACAATCCGCGCATGGTGCCAGAAGCGTGTTTTTTTTTAAACAATGCAAAGTGAAATAAATTATAAATATAAAAATAAATTACGTTAAGTGAGGTTATGAAACTTTAAGTAAGGTTATGTTAAGTTACGTTAGTTTACATAGATTTGAATTTTTTTTTTTTTTTTTTAATATTTTTAAAGGTGTGAAGCTGCTTTATTACTATAGTTTAAATTTGACTCTACACATTTTTATTTCACTTTTATGAAATGTGTTCGAATCCATGTAATCGATGTGTATATGGAGGTGGAGGCAGATAAACGACATGATCCTAAAAAACTAAGCATATCAAGTAAATAAATTTCCTGCAGAGTTGCAAAGAAGTAATGAGAATGGACAACTTATAAATATAAATTACAGTGGAACTTATGTCCCACCTAAACTCATGTCCCACCTAAATTCCTACAGAAATAATCCATACCGTAAACATAAGAAAAAAAGGAAACCCACCCAGTCAAAACGAACTACCAGTCGTTACTAAAGTTTGCTGATAATGAAATTGGTACTAAATTAAGAGGACTAGTTAAACAGTGATTTGCAAGTCATATAATCAAATAAATAGGCAAATACCCACAATCATCCTTCTCTGTAAAAGAAAAGAAAAGTGGTTAGAGCATCCGGTTATTGTTAACTCTGCGACGCGGAGTCCAATGTTCGAATCCCGCTGATGGAGAGTAAAATCTCCTGTGACTCATTCAAAGGCTTATTTCCTGCCTTGTACAAAATACTTATAAAAATAATAAATTACTTAAATTACTGCGCAACTTGGCTTTAATCAGTCACATGAACAAGTATTTGAATTGGAAGTGGTTATAGCATGACTGATTAAATCTAAGTTTTCCAACAGCTTATGTATAGATGTAATTTTTTTTTGAGTCAATGTACAGGACCCATCACGGCTCACAAAGAAGCGGCCACACTGGGTTGAATAATCGACTCCACGGATGGGTCCTGGCATATATACTCGTATATTTTAAATGTCAAGGAAAATTTAAATGTCGAAATGAATATTCAGTCAAAAATAAATAAATAAAAATATAAAGAAAATTATATCCTTTCATTATATAAATAGTCCTAATATTTCATAACAAAATCATATTTTGTAAAGACATAGATGTAATGAATTTGTAAAAATTCGTGAAAAATATTTGACTCAATGAGCAAAAGTTATGTTATAAATTCTATGTATTATAGACAGGGTATTACGAAATTATGTATAGACGCCTTTGAACACATATGTGAACATGCTTGATCAACATTTAAATCATTTGAAGAGTGCAAATTAAAAGAAATAAAGGATCTTGTCTGTTATCTGCCTCCACATTCATATACATATCGATTGCATGGATTCGAACACATTTCATAAAAGTGAAATAAAAATGTGTAGAGTCAAATTTAAACTATAATAATAAAAAAGCTTCACACCTTTAAAAATATTTATAAAAAAAAGTGTAAATCTATGTAAACTAACGTAACTCAACATCACTTACGTAAAGTATCATAACCTTACTTAATATCATTTATTTTTATATTTATGATTTATTTCACTTTGCATTGTTTAAAAAAAAAACATTCTTCTTCCACCATACGCGTTCTTGTACATTTTGTTCGATAACGTAAGTTATAAAAAAAATTGATTTAAGCTTAATTGGAAGCAGATAATCTACATGAGCCGAAATAAGAGAGGGATATACAGTTTCAACAAAAAAAAATTTAATGTAGTATTTTAGTATTAGGGTTGGCCAACCCACCGGGTGCGGTGCGGTGCGGTGCGGTGCGGTGCGGTGCGGCACATATTTCCATTGTCCTTCTGCGGTGCGCTTTTTAAAATATAGAGGTGCGATACACATTGAAATATAAAGTTCCGATGAGGTGTCACAAAAATGATATTTGGTGATGTGTGGTGCGTAGTGCGCTTACTCTGCTCCGGTGCGATGCGGTGCTCAAAATTTCGGTGCTCAGACAACCTTAATGGATATGAATGGTAGGTATAGGTAGGTAAATAATTTAAAATTTATTGAGAATGGTAATGAAGCTAGACAGAGCTATTTGAACAGTAGTTGTAAGTAAACATGAACAATATCTGTAAACAAATAATTGTTCGGAACAAACACATGACTTTCTAACAAAAACATTGTCAACACTACATCTTAAAACAAGCTGAAGAATTCTCGTACACTAGCTTTGAGACACTTAAATCTTCAAATGGTTTAAAAGAGTTTTTTTTGAGCAGTGCGTGTTAACATAAAAAATATACTCTTGTGAGACTTGGAGCCTAGAGGAGAAAACAGCACAAAGCAACATAGATTAATATATAAATATATATATATATATATATATATATATATATATATATATATATATATATAATATAATATAATATTATATATATATAATATATATATATATATATATATATATATATATATATATGTAACAACTTAAGTTTCTTTCTGACCTTCGATTTCTATATATCGTAAATATATATCGATACCGATATCTATCGATATCGATATATAATAATATATAATATATATATATATATAAAATATATATAATAATATAATATATAATTTATATAATATATAATATATATATAATTATATATATATTATATATATATATAGTATATATATATATACTGTATATATATATATATAATATATGTTATTTTGTAGATATAACGATATATAATAGTATAGAGCGATAAAATAATATATATATATATATAAATATTGATATATAATAATAGATATATAATAATATATAAGATAAGTAGTAAGGGTGCACAAGACTACGCTTTAACTGACAAGCTGCCAGATTTGTTCGCTAATTCTGGCACCCAATCCTTAATTTTGCGCAGTTTGGTACTTTTTTACTAATTTTTGCCATTTTTAGAAATTTTGCTACTTTTTTTCAGCGTTTTGTCAATTTGTCGCTAAATCTGGCAACCTAATCCGTAAAATTTTTTTTTTAGATTTTTGCACTTTAGCATTTTTAGCTACTTTTCTAGCCTTTTTTTTAACGTTTTGTCCATTAAGTCAGTCAAGATCCCGCACACTCCGGAGGATTTTGGGGATTTTTCACATTGACAGCCCTGCACTTCGAAGGCAAAGACTTGAAATACCATTTACGAAGGTTTTGGAAATTCATCATGTCAGCCAGTTGACTTGAAATTTCCATATATTTCATTAGATTTGACTTTATACATCAAATTAGGGTTTTTAAGGCGTAGACTGATTTAAGGTCTGGAAGACCGACTTCCGAGGTTTGAGCCTGAAACTCAAGTTTTACCCCCCAAAAGGCTTAGCCCCCCAAAGGTTTTTTTGTATTCCTTAGAAGTTTTTTAAAAATCGCAGAGAACTGAAACTTGCAGCTGCGTAGAGAGCAGATCGGAGACGGAGTTGGAGTCGGGTTCGGAGACGGAGTCGGAGTCAGTTCGAGTCTAAGACCCCCGGAGGGGTCCCCTCCTGAAAAAAGAAGAAATGCATGGAATGCAAAACAGGGCTGCGGAGCCGGGCAAATTTTTTACGGCTCCGACTCCGGCTCCATTTTTAAAATAACCCGGCTCCGACTCCGGCTTCCGCGTCCAGCATTTTAAAATTCCTCGTCCGACTACGCTCCCGGCTCCGCATTTAAGAGTGTTCGGCTCGGCTCCGGCTCCGCTCCGGCTCCGGCTCCGGCCTCGACCTCTAGTTATAATTCCTTCCATTTACAAATATGAAATCATTAATTCTCTTACAAAATTTTTATGGTTGAAATTGAAAGTTTGTTAATGACATCTTTATAACTCAGAATTAAAAACAAAAAATATTTAAGTAAATAAGAATTTTTGAAGAAATACAGAAAAGAATAATTCACTTTCTTCCTAAATTTTAATACACATTCCTCTTCGAACGATGGAACTGCCTACATTTACGTTATAATAATTTTACCTAAAAAGTTTGTTTTTATTTTTTTAAAAAACGGAAAAATTATATTCCAGTTTGAGGAGAAATTTTAAAATATTTCCTCTTTTAACTATGAGCTGCCTGAACAAAAAATTGTAATAAATTTTATTAAAACATTTTTTATTTTAAAAAAAATTATTATAATTCACTTTCCTCCTAAATTTTAAAATAATTCCTTTTTGAACCTAGCATTTTACCTAAATTTATCCAAAACAATTTTCTTAAAAATAAAACTTCTTCAATAAAATCCTCCTTTAGCGATCTCCTAAGATCAAATTTTATTACTTTTTAAAGCAAAAAATAAGCTCTCAATATTCACTTGACTAGGATGGAAAGCTGTAATTATGTAAGCCGCATCTTGAAAAATTTTAGGATGGTAGGGAATCTCTTTAATTAACTGTTAATTTTGATTTCCGGTTGATTTTTATTATTTCGTCTAATGCCTTGGTGGAATTCTAAATTGTATATTTCTAGAGGATTTTTAGGTTAAAGGGTTTTTACTGTTAGATTGTCTTTTTTCAGTCGCTTTTCTGCATGATCCAATTGGTCAAATTTTACCTCCTCATCTGACAAGATACCACAAGGGAGGATTCCTGAAACTGCTGAACTATCTGACTCTGACTCAGATTTTTTCGATAGTATTATTCATCTTAAGTCCTAGTTCACAAAGCATCTTAGCTTTAATATCAGATCTTCAGTTCTAGGAAAGATTCTAAACTGTGGATCAACAAAAGATGGCCGACAAAAATATTTTGTTTTCAAAGTTAACATTCTTTCCCCTTCTTTCTATTGAATTTATGTCATTTGATAAAAAAATCGCATTCTTCTATATATAAAAAAAAAAAAAAATCAGTCAAACTTCTGATTGAATTATTTTGTGAGTGTTTCATGTTCTCACTAACTATCGGAAGAGAAAAGTCAGGTACCGGCAAAGCATCATACTAAAATGGTCTTTTAGTTGCAGTAAAGCCTTTCGCGCAATAAACCATGTACTTCTTTCTCCATCTTGTCTCTTGATCTAAATTGAAAACTTTTCCAAACTTGACGGCTTTAGAACTTCCACTTAATATGTTCGCGTGCTTTGCTGTTTGTTCGCCTTGCTTATAAGAATTTACTGATGAGTATTAGGAGACAATCACGCTGCTACATAAATTATGAACTCCAACACCTCAGGTAAATGTAATGCATCGGAACATTACGTCTTATAGTTTAGCAAGTTCATAATGAAAACAGAACTCCTTACTTCTTCGTTTTGACATTCAATAAAGATCAATATTACATTTACCAGCTTCTGTTCCTTCATTCTCATTGTCATTTTAATTTTCAATGCATTACTGATCATGTTGATGCCTATCCTAACTAAGCTAGATATTTGCCTCGTATTATTCGAATTCGTTTTTAAAACGTCAATAAACAATTCTCGGATAATTAGTTGAGAATGTTGCGATTGGTTATCTCTTACGCTAACTTATGATTAATATTGGTTTTACTACGCCCACATATCTAATATTAATAGCAAAATAATTTAGCTTTTCCCTTGTTCTAGTATCCATTTTTAAATGCAAGAAGGAGCTTCCCTTAAGCAATTTAAGTTTATTTTTGCTTAACCTCTCCCCTAGAACTGTCTTTTCGAATATTTCCCGTCTAAAGAAAACTCCAGTTTTCGAATTCAGTCTCCACATAGTGCTTTAAATCCTTACTCTTGCAAAAAATCCTAATAGTCACTATCTTTTAACAATACCATTATAATCAAATTTATAGTTTGATTTTTCATTTGACATAGACAGAACAAGTTTTAACATTGAAAGAAATATCAACTTTAGTATATTTCAAAAATAAAGGTTCATCCTGAACAGCTTTTCTCACCTTTCTTTTAACAATTGCAGCAAGTTTGGATGAAGCATTTTTAAACGTCCCTTTAATTTAAAGGATCCAGTAGATGAATTGTGGCCCCCATGAGTAACGGTGGTTTGGTAAACTCTTTAAATCATGATCGAACTGACTGTTTCCCATTAACTGTGTTAACTATTTCATAATTGACAAATGTAAGTACTTTTATCTTCAAAGAGAATAAAATATTCAAGTACATGAGGTTTTCGATTTTGGTTTAGTTGACATGATTTTTTAAGGATAATAAACTTAATTAATTAAAGTTACCTAAAGAAGTATAGAACCTTTTTTTAGTTTTGAACAATAAATAAACATAAGCATATTTCTGAAAAAAAGAGAATATATATATATATATATATATATATATATATATATATATATATATATATATATATATATATATATATATATATATATATAATATATATATATATATTATATATATATATATATATATATATATATCGCTTAATCAGAAAAACACTTTAACTCAATGTCCCAAACGTATAGAACTATCTAAGATTGGAGTATCTCCAATTAAATATATATATAATAATATAATATATATATATATATATATTAGTATATTATATATATATATATATATATATATATATAATATATATATATATATATAATATATATATATATATATATATATATTATATAATATATATTATATATATTATATATATATATATAATAATATAAAACCTTGTAATCAAATAAATAATTAACTTAATTTTGTACATTGCCGGAGCCGAGCAGCCGGTCTTTTTTGCGCTCCGACTCCGCTCCGGCTCCGGCTCCGCGACTCCGCTCCGACTCCGGCTCCGCTCCAGCACCAAAGAGTTCGCCTCCGCTCGCTCGGCTCCAGCCCCCAAAAAAATTTCGCCTCCGCTCTCGCCCTCCGCTCCACCCAAAACCTGCGGCTCCACGCTACCGCTCCCGCTCCGCTCCGGCTCCGAGCCCTGAGCAAAAACAAGAAGAAGAAGAAGAGCAAGAAGAAGAAGGAAGAAGAAGAGAGAAGAGATGAGGAAGGAGGAATGAAGAAGGATGGAAAATGAAATAGGAGAAGATTCAGATCGGTACCGACACGGTGCTGGAGCCGGCGCGTGCCTAGTTAGTAAACATCGGTGGAATAATACAACATCATTACTTTTCACATAACCTCTGTTCTATCATGTACATATCGCGGCAATTGCATTGCATCTTGCAAAGATAACCCGTCTTTCAAAATGTTGAAGACTGACATTTTATTTCAATCTTCATTTTCCTTTTTATAACGCTAGCTAATTATAATTTTTTTCCTTAATGAAACATGCATAATGTTTTTTTTTTTTATTTTTTATTTTACACTTCTATACTTTTGTGTTTAATTTTATTATAATTTTATTTTTATTTTTAACTCTTCTCTTAATTTAAATTATTTTAACATTTTTTTTTTTTTATTTTTAACTTTATTTTATTTTTTTTATTTAAAATTTAATTTTTTAATTTTTTTTTTTTTTTTAATTTTTTTAATTTTCTAACTTATTTTTTATAAGTTTCATACATTTTCTTTATGTTTTACTTTTGCTTCAATTTTAAAATTAAAAAACATATTTCCATCCATTTTTCCTCATTGGTATTTATTTAAAACATTTCTTTTTACTAAAATTATTTTTCATCCCATACCGTAAAAACTCGCATTGGTACATACCTAAAACAGTAAATCAGTAAATCATAAATCAAACCACCATCCACCCACCCATCCATGATCTATATATCTATTGATCTATTATCTATTGATCTATTTGATTCAAGACATATTTTGTATAAACATAACACAAAAAACTTTTATTTATTTTGTTTTGGTTTCTTTAAACATTTTGTTTATTGCAGGTAAAGTATGTTTATAACTTAAAAAATTTGCATTTTAGCATACCCTAAAGCAGTAAATCAGTAAATCAGTTAAATCAAACTACACCCCCCTCTACCATCCATACCCTTCCAATGAATCTATTGATCTATGATCTATTATCTAGTTGATCAAGTCATATTTTGTATACATAACACAAAAACTTTATTTATTTTGTTTTGTTTGTCTTTAAACATTATGATTTACCAAGAAAAAGAAATCCTTGGTATTTTATATATTTCAAATTTTGCATTTTTACATACCTTAAAGCAGAAATCAGTAAAATCAGTCAAATCAACGGCCCTCCATACCCCCTTACCCTTCCATAGCTATTGTCATTATCTATTGTCATTGATCTATTGATTCAGTCGATAATTTGTATAACAATAAACGCAAAAACTTTTATTATTTGTTTGTTTTCTTTAAACATTTGTTTTTTACTAAAAAATTATTTATTTAGTTTTATAGCACCCTC
>JABUQX010049516.1:27500-35103 GCA_015478945.1 Trachelipus rathkii | reverse complement strand
CTGGGGCAGCGTGACGACATATCACATGATAATTCATCTGTATCCATAAAAATACGACTGTTAACGTGGTATAACAGATTGTTAATAACGTGAAAAAAATAAGTACCATTGGGGTTTCTTTTATATATAGATTGACCCGACACTCCTGCGGATCTTGATTACCGCCATGTATATGTTTTGTATAGAGGGTAATCTGTAAGGACGGCAACATATGCGCACTTAGTTGAAATATAGAGCACTTTTTAAACAGAACGCAACCTCCTAGGGGGGTGTAAGCGGATACATAAGGGCCCAGCCTTTGCTTACACCCCCCTTCGGTGGTACCCCGAAATGGTCTTCACGCCCTCTCAGAGATTATCTCCCTCAGTGGAAGTCATCTGCGAATAATTATAACTAATCTCTCTGGGATTCATCTCCAAGTCAGTGGGCTCGTCGTTGAAATTGATCGCGTAATGAATCGTAAAGAATGAATTATGTTGATTGCTTGCGCATTCGTGAGCAGCTTTGTATCAAAATTGAAAGTCCCTATATATAAGTACGCGTCGTGTAAGCCTAATATTTGAAGTATTGCGCATGTTTCGAAAAAAAAACAGGTTTACCCTTCCTGTTAGGCTTGTTTGTTCTTAATTTATAATATCTTTTCTCATGAGGCTTGTTTTAACGTCATAAATCGTTGTGACTTGAAAGCATGAGAGTTGTTTCTGTTAAAAAGTGCTATTTTCAGCTAAGTGCGCAATATTTTGCGTCTTAAACAGATATAAAGCCGCTATGCAAACATTATACATGTGGTATCAAGATCCCAGTGTGGGGTTTCAACTTATATAAAAAACCCTAATGTAACTGATTTTTCTACGTGATCTAATCAATCTGTATACCACAGTAACAAGCGTATTTTTATGAGTACAGGAACTACTCTGTATATTTCGTCACGCTGCAGAATGGGTTAAAGGCAGTATTCTACTCTACGCGAATTTAGTAGCTCACCGAAAACGTTATTATTGCAGAAGAGGTAGTCATAAGAGGCAGTCATCTTATATCTCTTTTCTAAGGCTGATAATTTCACACCGAATTGGAGGTCGATAATGGAAGATATGTAATACACAGGTGTATTTGAACCACGACCTCGTAGAATCTATATTTTCTGGATAAAACAGATAAAATATTATCTGTCGGAGGTTTGTAGGAGGGTAATAACGAAAAAACTAAATAATAGGAAAATGCTGTCTATAATTTTTAAACTGTTGCAACAGTGATCAGTTGTCGCTTCGGTGTGTAAGTCCTGTTCACTTGTTCTTCTCGTGCTTCTTTTCTTTTTTTTTTCATCGGCTAATTAATTCAACTTTTTAAGTTTTTAAAAGTTCTTTTAAGTTCTAATTTAAATTTCATTGTGTCGATTTGGCATTTTTGTTTAAATTATATTTTGAATGATTTCATCTTTTTTTTTTTAAACTGTTTACTTTTTTGATTGAAACTTTTACCATCCTGGAATCTTAGCTAAGATTTAGTTTGATTTTTATATTTCTTTAAACATTATTTTTATATATTTATAGGAATTTTAAAGTTTTTGTGTTTTCTTTAATTATATATTGGATATACGTAAAGTTTATTTTGGTTTTAACTAATATCCAATTACCCCCAACTCACCTTGGATACTTTTACATTTTATTTTTTCTAACATTAGTATTAGTTATACTGTTAGTACCGATATCGCTTTGTTGTGTGTGTGTTTTGTGTGTGTGTAGTTGTGTGAGACTGGTAAACGTGCAAATTTTTAAATAACATTATTTAACATATATATAAAATTTTGTTTTGGTTTCTTTAATTGACGTTTTTAACAATACAATTTATTTTTAGGCTTTTAACTATTAAACAATTAAAAAAGTGTTTTTTAAAACCAAATCACCTTGGGATATCTTTTTTTTTTTTCTAACATTTAATTTTAGCTTATGACCTGTTATACAGCATCGCGCGCGCGCGCTGGTGTGTTGTGTGTCGTGTGTGTGTGTGTGTGTGTGTGTGTGTATGGTGTGTGGTGTTGTTGTGTGTGTGGGGATTCAAACGTGTAAATTTTTTTAAACTATTAGAGTTTGTGGCTGTTGTTGTTTGTGGCGAGCAGGCTGATCGAATGACAGGTCGAAGTAGAAATGGGGGTGGGCGCAGGCGGGGTTTCTATTGATCTTTGCTAACGTTCGCTGGCCTGACGTGGCTAACTCACGGAATCTGTGGAAAATCTACCTTCTAACTCTCAACCTAACATTTTATTATTGTCTAAGACCCAGCTGGCAGGCGGATTCTTTTTCAAATAAATCTTAATTCTATAACTATAACTGTTTCATAATTTTCGTCTAATGTGGTGTCCTGTGCATACTAATAAACATTAAACACCTGTAAAGTTGCTCCGAAATCTTTGAATGTCTAATTTCGATGTTCCTGTTGTGCTAAAAATCTTTTCTCCTACTACTATCAGTTATTTGGTTCTGCTACTGCTCCCCTAATGAACAATTTTCAATTTTTTTTTTGAATATCTTACTTACTTCTCATGAGACTGTTACTTTCTATCCAAATGATCAGGAGATCCTCTATTTAGGGGATTCCAACGTACACCACACTGAGTGGTTTGGGTCTCCTCTCACACTGATGCAGGCGGCAAGGTGGACAAAACATTGTGTATTCTCAACGATCTGTAACAGTTAATTAAGGAATCTACCCAAATCCAATCGTCCTAACCAATTCTGAATACGCTTGCTTATGTTTCATCCACTTACCCTTCTCCGTTTAAATACCACCCATTCTCCTCTATGGTACATCTAAACCGTAATCTTGTAGCTCTTAATATATAAAAATTCTCTCCAAAGCGCAATCCGACCATAGGCCCTAACCGTAACTTCTGGCACTTCAATGGGGCTAATTGGGTGGATTGGCGTTTTTTTGTCTAACTGACTCTGAATGAATCCTGCTTGACTCCGGATGCCTCTGTCACCGCTGAAAGGTGGCGGCCGTAATCACCAGATGGGATAGTCAAGGTCATTCCATCTCAACTAAAATCTTTTGCTCCCAAAATCATGTTCGATGAATGCCTTGTTCTCGCGCCATTTAAGGAGAGAGACATTGGCGTACGGGCATGGAAAAATCTTCAAATCTCTACTTTACTCTTCTATTTTTCATCTGCTCGGACGTTGCAGGGAACTTATTTTGACAGCTACGCAACTTCACTAAAGAAGTGTACAACTGCTTGGTTCTCTACAGATAAAAATTTTCTGCCCTTGCCAAAACATTCTCTAAACTTTTTGTAAAATCTGCTTTCCCACTATCGCTCTGCCGGTTCTGTGCTTAACTCTCCTTCTGAAACAGGCCATCTCTTCGGCTCCATTTTTTTCTTTTTTTTTCATCTAATTCTACCTGGACGATTCCGGCATCCCTTCCTCCTTCCCCTCTCAGGTGTACCATGTCTTTATCTGTGATTACAACTATGATGCTGTGTGCATGGGATCTTGAGATCTATGAACGCTCAGGAAGGCTAGTTGGCCACGGACGGCATTCTTCCCAGTGTTATGAGGAGTGTGCTTCTGAGCTGGCGCCTGTCCTCGTTAACTCTGCTCTCTATGTCTTAATACTTAATACGCTTATGTTCAACACCGCAATGTCCCAACGATCCGAAAAAGGTAGCCGCTCTGATCCTTCTACTATCGCCTATAGCTATCACTTGTATTCTATCTAAAATCTTTGAAAATCTCTTCTTAACTATCATTTCTGATCATATGGAGATCTCATTCCTTCTTTCAGATCAAAGTATGGCTTGTCGCTCGAGCAACTGTTGAACTACTTTCCTATTCTAACTGACTTTATGGTCTTCTGCTTTAGGACATGGTGAAGTCTTGCTGGTGGCCTTGACATACCGAAGCTTTTGACCGGTTGCACGCGTGCACTGCTCTCTAATCTTCCCTCCTGAGTTTCTTCTTCTCTTTGCTTACTACTCTCGTCTAGTTTTCTCTCGATCGCTCTATATCAGGCCTCGTGATGGAAGCGACCCTCTCCTTTCTGTTAATTTGTGGTGTTCCGCAAGGTTCCGTTATCTCTCACTTATCTACTTTTCTCAACGATCTCCTCCGACCTGTACTTCCAACTTCTGTCTCACTTCTCATGCCGTGACTCAACCTCACTCTTCTACTCCTTCAATCATTCTCCCTCTTGGCTTCTGAGAGTGCTCTCGTCTTCAGCTTCCGATTCTAATCCTGTCTGATTGTATGGTCGATTCTCCGGTGGGGTCAACCTCAACCTTGTAAAATCATCTCTAAAAACTCAACTCTCTACATCTCCCTCTCAAAAACACCTCCCAAACTTTCCTATTTCCTGACGGCTCTAACGTCTCTCCGTGAATAACATAAACATTACTTGGTCTTACATACAACATAAATGTCTGGAAACCTCATATTTCAATGATTGCTAAGATGGCCATCAAAGAAACGGAGTTCTTTCAGGTTGCGGAGAATATTTTTTTCTCTGCACAGCTCTCCAGCTCAATATAAGGGCATTATTCGCCCTTGTATGGAGTACGTTTCTCACATTTGGGGGGGGCTCCACACTTCTATTGGATAGGTTGAGTCTAAAGCTAAGATACTAATAAAATGCCCCTATCTTTCAAACTCTCTTGACCTTCCTATCTCTGCGACGTGACGTGGCGCATATTCTCTTTTTCTATAGGTCTACACGGGTAGATGTGCTCATGGGATTGGCCTCGCTCGTATTTCCATCCTCCATTGCGTCGCCTCGCAATACAAGGTGCCATGCTCCCTCTGATGAATTTTGCGTGAGTATTGAGACCCCAGACTTGTTCGTTGTGGTGCCCTTTCTTTCCAGCCACTTTCGTTCTGTGGAACTCCTTGCTTCTCTGTTTCCAACTATATTTAATCTTCATCTCTTAAAGCCCAACGTCTGCGCTCACCTGGGATTTGCCTAGGGGATCTGGTGGGTTTTCCTTTTTTATTTCTGCCCCCAGTCTCTGAAAAGGTTTTGTTAAATTTTACTATGGTTACTGTAAAAAAAAAAAAAAATAAAAAAAAAAAAACTTACATGTAAAATAGGAATATTACGCATTCAAGGAAAACGCGCTGGGATGATTCTGAGACATCATGAATGCTTCTTCTTAAATTCATAGAATGTATCAGAAACTCATAATATCTACTTGAGAAAAAATGGACGAAAGTGTTACCTAAAAGATTTTAGAATAACTATCAAATTTTAGTGTCTGAACGTGAACTTAACATATGTTCCCATGATGGTATCCGAGGAAGTGAAAAATAAATCTAGCTAAACGACGAAAAATGATTTGTCCGTGAAGATTAGTGTTTTAAATCTACGTCTTTGTAAAACATATATGTATGAATAAACATTGGTTCGATTATTCATTATTATTATTAATATTATTCAATTATTATTATTATTATTATTATTTATTTATTTTATTATTATATTATTAATTATATATATTATTATTATCTATTATTTATTTATTATTATTCTATTATTATTATGTATTATATTATTATTTTATTATTATTATTATTATTATTGGTATTATTGTTATTATTATTTTACTTTTTTTTTTTTTGTCTATAGCCATTTCATGTCAATTTAAGCTGTATAAGATTCTCCTTTGTTAACCATATTACCAAGAACCTGTTTATGTTATTGTTGTTGTTGTTATACTGAGATAGCAATACCCTTTTTGAACTGATATGGTTCGTTGTATTCGGATTCTTGTTTACTTTCTTCTATTGGTTGAAAGAAAGATATATCTTACCTTTAAGATGTTTATACTTCTATTCTTCGGTAGGATATTTTCGCCGATGCTCGATAATCGGATGCATTCCCGCGCATCTCTACGCTTGCTGTTGATATCTTCACGAGGAGTTGCGTTATTCAACGATGTTTCATTTATATTTAATCGTAAAACCGAATGGCTGACCGCTACGTTGCTTGTATTCCGACAAGAGGGATCAAATGATAACGCTTTATGTCGTTTGGCTGAAATCACAAGATATCCGCATTCATGCAGCAGTGGTAACAGGATAATGTGTATTGTTATCCTATGGACCTGATCGCGGTTTTTGAATCACTAACTGGGTAAACAGTGTATGTCGGTTCTAATAGAATGACTTTGTTTCTTTGTGTTGTGTCGCGTAACGGATATTAACACCACTTGAAATGTAACGCAACTACTGAGACCTCATCGATGGTGACCTTTACCGTAGTGTATAGGTTTACACAGCACGAACATCTGAAAATTATTACGTAGCATTCTGCTTATAATAATAACGAATTACATCGCAATTTTAACGAGTTACATACTATGGGCATAATCATATTGCACATGGTGTAATCTATGATATTACCACCGAAACATGTGGTTCCCCGTATAATGCAGTAATACAGGAATTGGCGCTAATAGACTATCAGCTGTGTAGTTTACATCTCTCTTGCATGAGACAATGATGCTGCTGAATTCAAATACCGAAAATGATTATGTGGCTGCTGAAGTATTTAACTTAATCCTTTTAAAGGTGTGAATCTTTAAGAGATATATAGAACTGCTCAAAATATATCAAATCTATTTTCTCCGTTAGGTGATTAATATATTTAAAATAAATCTATGTTTTTTAATGTATTTATAATGTTTTTATTATTTATATACGACGCTTCTTATCAATAAATTATATCGTTATAATAATAGAAAACTTTTTTACTTCTCGTATTTTCGCTTTAAAATGACTAATTTGTTAATGACAGCGTTTAATTCGTCTGATTGTTGTTTGTTAGGTTATGTTGTGTTTATTCAGTTAGTCTTACAGAGGTCAAAACTTTACTTCGTCTTGGCTTTACCTAACTCCCGTTAAGGTATTAGTGGTTAGCCTAAGGTATGATAATATTTTTGTTATATTCTATGTTACATTTAAAATTAACATTGTCTAATGTGGAGATATGTTTGATAAAGGGTGAATGGATTATTTTTGTATGCTCTATAGTTACTTTATGTGATAATTTGGAACTTGTTATGTTAGCACTCTTTTTCTGTGCTTAAGATGTGTCATGAGCTTTAGTCATTGTACTTATTATCTTAGTTCTGGTAATGCTATGTTGTTTTATAAATGAGAAATTTTGTTAAGTAGCATACTTTTGTCTGCTCATCTAATAGAATATAGAACAAGGTTATGAAATTTTTGGCTTAAATATCTACCGTACTAATGGTTTGATTTACATTTTTTACTGAATTTTTTACTCTTTTTTTCTGCTTTAAATTCGTAAACTATTACAACTTTACTATGATATTTATTCAAGAATTATTTTATGTTATGTTTGATACAACTTTGTTATGTTTGTCAATATTGTTGTGGATATGAATAAGTAAGTTAGGATAAATTTTGGTTAAATATTACTATGATTATCGTAGAAACTTTGTTAGCGTTCAGCATATATATTTCTTGGTCCTGTATGAATCAATCGATCAAGTAAATGAACATTTTTATGCAAATTGTTACTCTCATGTAAGATAACGTTAATTATGTGAGAAGTCTGTAAAATAAGAATATGCTTACGTTTTGCATGC
>JABUQX010049516.1:10000-12500 GCA_015478945.1 Trachelipus rathkii | reverse complement strand
AGAACATAATTTGATCCTTCAAGGAAAGATCACGAAAAAAAAATCATCAAGAATATTAACATAAGAAGAAGGGTTAGAATGTGTTTTCAAAGAAGAAAGATGAATAAATTGAGTTATTGAGGATTTGACAACAACCATGTTTTCTTTAACACAACTATCGGTAAGAGGAAAGATCAGAAGTGTGTTGAATCAAGGCTACCCTCCTATCATTATTATTTAATTGCTTTTGAATAGGTCGTCATTCAGATTGAAAGGAGCAATGATGAGTGTAGATATCAGTCTAAGAATGAATAAAAGACATAGTTGTAGATTGATTATTAATGTAAAATAGATACAGAATTGGGGGATAGAACAGAATTCTAAGGAACACTGCTATTGATCGACTTAAATGATATATGGTGGCTATCCACAATAACAGTCATAGAACAACTGAAGCGGCATTCAAGATAATGTTAAACAAACATAAGAATAAATACCGATAAAAGTTAAGCTTAGAAATAAAACCTTTGTGCCAGACTTTATCAAAAACCTTCGAAATATCTTGCGCAAGAGAAAAAAGATTCACTGAAATGCGGAAGAACAGAATATCAAAAGTCAAAGAGAAAGTAAAGATCACCAGTCTAACTTACAGAAGCCACAATGAACAATGAAAGATAAGATTAGAAGATTTAAGATGTTCCTAAATCTACCTGTTAAAAATAGATACCAAAACTTTATAAGGAACAGAGGTTAAAACATTAGGACGATGGTTGGATTGTTGAATGGATTCCCTTCTTCGGCACATGCTGGATAAATTCAGTTTTTAAGTATAAGGGAAAGGTTGAAGTTGATAGGTAGTGAGGTAACAGTTTACCTGAACAGGGTGTAAGCTCAGAAGCCCACGTTATGGAAACCACTGGAGGATACCTTCAGCACTGTCCACCTTCTTATAGTGTTAAGATCAGAGTGAGTAGTAATTTTTTATTGAGTTGGAGAGAAGCAGAGAGGAAGTATAACTCTGGAAAAGCTGAGAATGGAATTTGAGGGAAAAGTATGAGCAAACAGTTCAGCTTCAGCAGAAGTTAATACAGCAGTATTACCCTCAGAGATACAGCAGGAGCGAGAAAGGAAGAAGCAAAGTTGGAGGTGACACTTAAAATTGCAAAATATCAGAAAGAGTGTGAAGTAGTGGAACCAGAAAGATTGTTGCATTTTCTACGAAAGAAAGTTTTTAAGGTCTCAAAAAGTTGATTTTTTTTATCATCTCGGGCTGAAATGTATAAGAATACGATTTTCTGGATTTGAATACCGAGATAATTTTTGAAAAAATAAAGTATATCAGTTTTGGTTCACGGGAGAGAGAATGGAATGTGTGCTATTATATATATATATATATATATATTATATATATATATATATATATATATATATATATTATTGGTTAAGTATATATATATATATATAAGATATATATATATATATATATATATATATATATATATATATATATATATATTTATACATATGATTAATATATATATATATATATATATATATATATATATATATATATATATATATATATATATATATATATATATATATATATATATATATATATATATATATATATATATAATATTTATATATATATATATATATATATAAGCAGTAAAAATATATATATTTACAGGTATATATATATATATATATATATATATATATATAAATATTATTAATATATAAATTTATAGTATATAATATATATATATATATATATATATATATATATATATATATAGTAGTATAGTATATATATATATATATATATATATATATATATAAATATATATATATATATATATATATATATATATATATATGTTATATGTTATGTTATATATAAATATATATATATATATATATATATATACATAAATAAATAAATCGTCTGGCTACATGGAATGTTAGAGGTTGTAAATCGTGAGAAGAATAGGATAGAGGTGATGGATGTATTTAGATAGAATAAATTTGATTTGCTAGCTATGACTGAAACAAAGATGAAAGGACGCAAATGAAGAAAGCCTTTGCTAGTAGTGCAAGAGAATTATGTGGATATGCTAAAGTAAGAAGTAAGAGTTTCAATAGTGAGTGGTGAACTGAAGAGGTGATGCAAGCAGTTAAAAGTAAAAAGAAGTGTGATTGAATGTGCTAAAAGCCAATGATGAGGTCTCAAAAGAATGGTGTTTTAGAAGTATATAAGGAGGAAAGAAGAATGAATAAAAGTTACATACGCAGGAGGAAAAATAGAGGTAAATGAACAGTTTGGAAGGAGAATGGGAATAAGAAGCTCTTCTGGAAGGAAGTCGAAATGTTAAGAATGAGAGTAAAGGGAGTCTTCATGGAATAAGGAATATGAGAGAGAGAGAGAGAGAGAGAGAGAGAGAGAGAGAGAGAGAGAGAGAGAGAGAGAGAGAGAGAGAGAGAGAGAGAGAGAGAGAGAGAGAGAGAGAGAGACTGA
>JABUQX010049516.1:2500-5000 GCA_015478945.1 Trachelipus rathkii | reverse complement strand
TAAAGAATCTTGGCTAAATGTGCTAAAAGCCAAAGACACATATGTGGGATTTTGAAAGAAAGGTGTATAGAAAAAAGGAAGACTAAAAGTTGTATACCTAGGTAGGAAAATGATTTAAATGAGCAGTTTGGAAGGAAGGTGAATGAAAACTTACAAAAGAATATTAATTTCTTCTTGAAGAAAGAACGTACGAAAGATTAAGAAAGAAAATAAGAATAATTTTCATAGAATAATGAATGGGAATGGTACTTTCGTGACTGATAAAATGAACGTGAGGAGAGTGTGGATAAAATACTTTTAAAATTTGCATAACATTGGCAGTAATGAAGAGATGATAGTGAATGTGTTTGGATTTGATGGTGTGATAAGTAGTAGGTATTTCGGGGATGAGGTAATTAGTAAGGAGGAGGTAATAGGTAGAGTGAGAAAGTTTAAGAATGGTTAATCTGCAGTTACAAATGAAATTACTAGTGACATGATCAAGAATGGAAGCAAAATTGTTATTGATTGATTGGATATGAAAGTTGTGTAACAAAGCGTTTGTGTAGGTATAGTTCAAAAGGAATGGATGAGAGCAGTGATAGTACACTTAAATAAGGGTAAGGTAGATAAGGAGAATCGTTTAAACTATAAGGGAATTAGTTTTCTGAGTGTTGCATGGTTAAAAGAGTGCGTTGAGTGACTGAGAGAGAGGCTGCTTGTTGTAGGACAAGGTTGCATTTAGAAGTGGTAGAGGATATGCTGATCAAATTTTTACATTGAAGAAAATGAGTGAGAACCTGAGCAAAAAACAGAATATTTTTTATTTTATGTTTTATGGACTTGCATCAGGCATATATCAAGATTAATAGGGAAGCACCGTGTCAGATGTAGTGTTATATGATGTTGGTGGTCGGCTTTTGAACAGAATCAAAAGTATGTATGTCGATAGTAAAGGGTTTGTAAGAATAAATGGAGTAGAGAGTAAGTGGTTTAATATTAATAGTGGAATGAAGCATTGGCGTGTCAAGACATGATGGCTATTTAATTTGAATATGGATGTGGTAATGAAAGAATTAATGGTAGGGGTGGCAGGGGAGGGTTTTAGACTGATAGAGAATGAAAGAGAGTGGAGTGCGTCCTGCTTATTGTATGGTGATGATTTGGTTTTGTTTGGCGAATCTGAAGAAGATTTGAAAGGATTGGTGGAGGGATTTGGCAGGGTGTGTAAAAGGATGGGGTCTGAAAGTAAAATAGATAAATATAAGGTAATGGTGGTGGTGAGGAACGGATTATGCGGAATGTAGTAGGAATGTTGTAATTGTCAGGAAGGTGGCTGGTGCAGTTAAATCCTTGGAGAATGAAAAGGAATTAGGTCTTGAGTTCGCTAGGGTTCTGCATAAGTTTTTGTTATAGGTGTTAATTTATAATTGTGAAACTATTGTGTGGAATAATCGGTACAGATCTAAGGGCTGAGAATCGACCAACTGGGAGACCGAAGAAAAAGTAGACTGAGTCAGTAAAGGAGTGTTTGAAGGACTGGAATGTGAGTTTGACAGAGGCGAAAAGAAACGTGTATAATAAGAGTGAATGACTATTTTTGTGAGGAACAAGGTCGCGTACCTGTCCTTAGGGATGAAAGATTGCATTGACGAGATTCAAAAGGGGGGGTCTGTCGCTGTATTATGAAACTATACGGTAGAGTTTTGTATGCGGCGAGGTCGCACTTAAGGCTTGGCAGCGTCTTACTCAGACGTAAATTGAGTATGACCCCCCCCCCCTTGTATAGGGCTCTACCCGTGAGCTGTGGTGCTAACTGTAAAAAAATATATATATATATATATATATCTTTATTTATATACACATTTAGGATAGCAGAAGATATATATATATAGATATATATATATATATATATATATAAATATATATATATATATATATATATAATATAGTTAACACCACAGCCCACGGGCATATTCTTATTCAAGGAGGGGGTGTACCCATTTTCATGTCAGAGTCAGATCAGTCATAAGCCCAAGGAGAGAATAGCCCAACATTTTCCAGCCCGACCAGGTACGAACCTGGTTCTCACACTTTGTTGGGCGATTGCTCTTCCACTGAGCTACCGGATAGAGAATAGAGGATGCTTCCTGTTTCTGACTACTAAGCAAAGATCTCCTCTTCGCATGTTCCAGCTGTGTCCACAAATTCAGTCAGCATTCGTTGGCCAGAGACCAGCAAGTAGAATATTTTTTCACAATTAATTCCAAAACATGCTTTTAGATGTTAAATTATCAAAAGAATAATCTAAAATGGTGTACTATCTTCGTCTATAACACATATATGTTATACATATATATATATAGTAGAGAGTATATATATATATATATATATATTATATATATATATATATACATATATTATATCATATTATACATATATATATATATATATATATATATATATATATACATATATATATATATATATATATATATATATATATATAATATAATAGATA
>JABUQX010049515.1:12500-17500 GCA_015478945.1 Trachelipus rathkii | reverse complement strand
CACCGAGGATTTAATTGCACCAGCCACCTTCCTACCATTCACAACTTTCCTACTACTAACTCTGCATCATTCGTTCCCTTTTCACTCTAACTATATCCTAATATATTAAACTCACTATACTGTTCCAGTTGCCTCACATCTAAAATGACTTCACACAGCGGACTCCCAACATTCACTACCATAACTTTACTCTTATCTATATTTACTTTCAAACCCAACCTTTTACACATTCTGAGAAACCTCTCTTCCAATCCTTTCAAACTCTCTTCAGTTTCGCCACACACACAGGAAAAAAAAAATAATCCGCATACAATAAGTAAGGCACCGTCCACTTTCTTCCATTTTCCAGCATTCTAACCCCTTCCTCTGCCAACCCTATCATCTATTATTTCATAACCTAGTCCATATACACAAGTTGAGTTAACTAAGGAGAAGTTAAACACATCCCCGCCCTCACTCCACTATTAATAATTAAACCAATCACTATCAGCTTCATTTATTCTTACACCCACTCACTATCGTCAATCATACTTTTGATTCCATTCAGAAGCCTTACCACCAGCACCATATATCACTAACACCTGTCACAGAGTTTCCTTATTAATTCTGTCATACGCCTGTTGCAAATCATAAGACCTGAATGCGAATTTATAATTCTTCTTTTTCTTCTATCTTTTTCTTAAATCAATTTTATTCTTTATATATATATTTGATCCACACCAGTCCTCTACCACTTCTATCACTTGTTCTTCACCAATTCAGGCCTTTTCCAGTCGCTCGACGACTCTTTCAACCAAAAGTACCAACAGTAATATATCTTTCCATATAGATCACTCAATAAACTATTTAGCGATCTTTTATAACTTAATAATTAGCCCTTATCCCCTCTTAAGGGTGCTATTACTGCTTCTCCTCCAATCCTAGAACCAGTATCCTCCATTAAGAATGCTTAGATTAACACTTCCAATCCAATCATTCACCATCTCCCCCCGTTTCTGATCATTTCACCAGTAATTTATTCTATACCTGCAGATTTACTAACCATTCTCCAACTTTCATCACTCTACCATTACCTCCTCCTCCCTTACTAATGACCTCACTATGTAATGACTAGTATATATAGTTAATTGAGTACTAGTATATTATACCTATACATATTTCTAGTATAATATATATATATGTTATACTATAATAATATATAAAAAATATATATATATAAATATATATATCTATTATATACTTATATCTAACTATAAAACTTATATTCATGTTTTGTGTAGATTAAATATTGCCTTTCTCTCTCATCTCTCTCTGTCGTCTCTCTCTCTCTCTCTCTCTCTCATCTCTCTCTTCTCTCTCTCTCTCTCTCAGCATGATCTTTATCTGCTCAAACCAGTTAAAAAGAAATGCTTGTGAAAAGCCTGAATTTCTATATTATTTAAAGGGAAATAAAAGAAAACAAGCATTAAAATGCTATTTTAATGTTTTTCAAATATTGCTTATTTCTTATATTATAAAAACATAAAAGATCTGTTCATTTATTCCGTTCGAATAATTTTTTATTTTGTCATACATCATCGGTCGTTAAATAAGTTACACGATAGACTTACATGCCCAAATTTAACAGCACACACGACAGACACATAGCACACCACACACACACCAGGACAACAATAAGTGATATATATAGTATATATATGATATATAGTATAATATATATATATATATATATATTATAAATGAGTATATATATATATATATATATATATATATATATATGGTGTGTGATGTGGTGTTGTGTGATGATTGTAAACTGCATTTTTTGAGGAGTGTTCACATTTTTAAGCCCGGCAGAAGAACTGCGGAATTCCAATTCCGAGTAGTATATTTAGTCCACACTTATTATTGCTTCTTAAATGTATAAATAAGAACTAATTTCTACTCGATTATATAATTTATATAGTATATATATAATCCTATATATATATATACGTATATATATTATATATATATATATAGTATAATATTATTAATACTATTTTCATATATATTATATATATAGATATATACAGTATATATATTATATAATATATATATCCTAGAATATTCGACTACGATATAGTTAATAGGTATGTACTATATAGCCTGATACATATGGGGGGGGGGGGTGAGGAGAGACTGCAGTATGAAATGGTATATACGGGGTAGATAGTGGGAGGCGTATATATATATATATGGAGGGTATAATATAAAGGAGTGGGCGAGAGAAAGGTAATATATATATTATATAGGGTACTATATAGCTATGGGGCTACTATAATGAGAGTGGGTAATATAGGGGGTCTACTACAGGTAGTGAGGATAGGAGTAGAGGTATATAGTAGTGGAGTACCGAGCGTAGTATGATATAGTATAGGGTGTATAATATAATAATAAAATAATGATAGGGTGAATGTGAGGGGTAGGATGAATAATGAGTGGGGATGAATGAGAGGTGGAGATAATGGAGGTGATATAATAAAAATGATAATAATAATAATAATAATAATAATAATAATAATAATAAGAGAGTGAGGAGTATAAATAGAGTGTGGTGTAATAAGTAAGATTTAATGTATGTTAGATACTATGAGGGTCAGCCTATTTATAGTATTAATAGATAGTCAATATATAATTTAATATTATGGATTACATAATAAAAATTAGTATTCTCCTGTAAATAAATCAATAAAAAATAAATGAATAAAAGAATAAATAAATAAAATTAATTTGCGTAATTATAAAATCTAATTATACAGTATAAAGTACAAATAAAAAATTCTATAAGATTTTTTTGGATAAGAATAAGTTAGAAAATTAAAACTAAAGGAACGGGTTAGTGTGGAGTTATCAGTTATTATATATAGTATATAAGTATTATTATATATATATATCTTAGTATTATATATCCATAGTGGATATATTATATATATATTAACTATATATATATAATATATATATATAATTATATATATATTAGGATAGATAGATAGATAAGACTTTACTTTAGGACAGGTATTAGATAGACTATATAGATGAGGATAGGTAGATAGATAGATAGATAGATATTTCTCAAAAAATAACAATAAACAAAAGGTGATGGACAAAAGATAAAATAAATTACATCAAACAAGATAAAATATATATTAATTATATATAGTAAATATTGAGATATATATATATATTATATATAGTAATTTAAGTAATATATATAATATATTTAGTATAAATCTATATATATTTATATACATATATATTATGATAGCTAAAAGGTATTGAGCTGTGAACAATCCCATGAATATTGAAGAAATTGACCAACATATAATGTATGCTAATAAATACGAAAAAATTATGGTTCTGGAACAACACTTCCTATTCCTTAATAGCTTGTTGTATACTTAAAATTTTATATCCAAATTTGTACACAATTACTATAGTACTATAATATATTACATATATATATAAGCTATATATAATATATAGTATTTTATGTATTTTTATTATGAATATAAGTTATATATTATATATTTATATATATATATTATGATAAGGTATATATATAGACCGTGTTGTTGTGTAATTCTTGCTGAAACTGTACATGGTGAATAAGAAGTTAATATATTTTTGTTTCGAATTTTAAGAATCTAAATATTTTTTTTTTCATGTAAAAAATAAATATACTAATTTTTTTCTCTTATAATTATTATTCGATTATTTCACGAATAATTCAATTTAAAAATTCTTTTTTTATGCAGATTATATTTTTGTGCTCCCGACCACTACCTCACAAAAACCATCAAATCCGTGTACATAGGTTACGTTCTAAGAGTCGTAGATAATCTTAAAAATGTTATAATTCATCTAACCTTCTCGCTCCGATAAAAATACAAAGAAATAGTTAGTATTTTTAGTGTAAAATTTAGATTCACTCATTTCACTTTGTTGGTCAGGGTCCCGAATAGCTGACACCTGTATCTAAAAAAACTACGGTAGCTACATAAAAACTGGATACTTTTTTGAAATCAGAGAACATTTTAATGCTGGAAAATGAAGAAGAAATAAAATGAAGGGCGATAAAAAAGTGTATATAAATAATTATAAATATGATATAGTGTACGATAAGTTGCATTGAAATACATCTTTTTTGGAACGAGTAATTATACAAGGGACGAATGGTGGAATGGTAAAAAATCGATGGGTCATATGAGGTATAGAAAGAGGATCACGGTAAATGTTTCTCGTTTTAATGGCGCCTGTAAGAGTGAGCAACAGATAAGAGGTGTTGTAGGGTGCGAGCGTAGACGAGGCTGGAGATAAGCGTCGATTAAGCTTATTTAAAATCTAAAACGGAGGACACGCACAAATACAGTTGAAGGAGAAGGATGGTCCCGAATAAAGAAAGCTAACGTAAGACTAAGAAGAAGTAAAGCCTAGCGTAACCGTAACCTAACCTAAGAGATTTAAGCTGAACGTATTATATTATATATATATATATATTATACTATATTATATTAGAAAATTAATAACGATATAATTAGTATATATTATAATATTTATATACATAATATATATGTGATAGTAGATATAATATATACTAATATAATACTATATTATATATACTGACTATCTATAAACGCGAAAACATACCGAAACCCCCCATGAATAAAAAAACTTGGTTTTTCAAATTCAACAAGTAAAAAGTAAAATAAATTTCTTAATAAAAAAAAAATATAGTCTTCTCTCACTTATTTCAAGTGAAAAATTAAAAAAAATTTCTCACTGCACAAGCATGACCATCGCTGTTTCGATTAGAGATGTACCACACTGCCAGATTAAACATGTTATTCACCCGTTAAAAAGCTATATATAACAAATAAATTACTAAATATTTATACAATTTTTATAAGTAGCATTATGACATATTTTTTCCTACACTTTAAATGTTCGTACTGACATATTCA
>JABUQX010049515.1:5000-10000 GCA_015478945.1 Trachelipus rathkii | reverse complement strand
TATTATATATATATCATATATCGTAGGACCAATTGCCAAAACTTCCACCATTTTTTCTCCAACTTGAAATATCTGTCAGCTTTCTCTCCAACGAAGAGTGGCAAGTTTAAAATCTTCCATAGTGAACCGAAAAATTTTCGTCCGTAGCTTACAATAGTAGTTTAGATACATTTTCTGGGGAGAGAATTCACCTTTTTAATTACGTACTATTAATTATATTATATATATATATATATATAATATATATACTATATATATATATATTATATATATAATATATATATATATATATATATATATATCATATAATATATAAAATATATATCAGTGTGGGGGCCTATATAGATAAATGTATCTGATGATACGTATCGATCGATACATTTGTATCGGTTATCGGTATCGCTTAGACAGTTCCTAAATGTATCGTGTATCGGTATCGCTTTTTGCATTTTTCTATAGATGTATCGGAAAAAAATCGATAATCGATACTCGATACATTTTCAAAAAGAATTTATTAAAAAGATATATATTATATATATATATATATATATATATATATATTATATATATATATATATATAATATATATATAATAATATATATATATATATATAAATATATATATATATATATATATATATATATATATAAATATATAGATATATATATATATATATATATATATATATATATATATATATATATATATATATATATATATATATATATATATATATATATATATATATATATATATATATATATATATCCCAGGAGAGGAAAAGAGAGAGTTCAAGAAATGTTGGAGGAGAAGGTAGAGGACGGAGGGAAGAAGAGAGGAGGATGTATTGTTGCTGATTTTAAGTTTTATTGCAAGAGTGGAGAGGAGAATTAAGAGACGAGGTGGAGCGAATGGTGGAGGAGTATGGAGGGGAGATAAGGAATATTGAAGGAGAGATGTTGATAGTTTTTTGCTTAAGGGAGAGAATGAAGATCATGAATGGCTTTTTCCAACAGAGGAACTCACATAGTTTCACAAGATATAGATGGAATAATATCACAGGAGAATTCGATTAAAGAACTATTATAGACTATATAATATCGTCTAATATTAGGCTAATAAGGAATGTGAAAGTGATACCTGGAGTAACAATTGATTCGGGTCATAGATTGTTGGTGACGGACCTGAAGGTGAAGACAGAAAAGTTGCAAAATAAAGAAAAAAGAAATGTGATTAAAGTGGAATCACTGAATTAATATGACAGGAAAAGGAAATATATTGAAAAAAACGAGGAGCTAGAACAATTAGGAGTAGGAGAAATGGAGGAGATACAAGAAACGGTAAGAAGGGCAGTAGAGGAGACTCTGGGTAAAAGATGGGTAGAAGGAAGGAGGGAAAGAACAAGAGGTGAAGGAGGCAATAAAGAGGGAAACTATTAACGAGAAGGTGGTTGAAAAAAAAAATGCGATAAAGTTAGCTCTAAGTATGTGGAGGCAAGAAATAAGCAGAGAGAGTGAAAAGAAGAGCAAAAAAGAGAAAGGCGGAAGAAATGATGAAAGATGTGAGGGCAAAAAGAAGAGCAGCAAAGATAGCAGGCGGAAGAAATGATGAAAGATGTGAGGGCAGAAAGGAAGATTTTTAGACTGGCAAAAACGTATAGAGGATCAAAGAGGAAAGGTGTGCAATATTCAAGGAAATAAGCAAGGAGAGGGTTTTCGGTTGAAATCAACAGACATAAAAGGAGATGAAACGAAATTACTTCAGAAAGCTGTTAAATGTGAATTAACAGGTAGAGGAGGTGGGGAAGAGATAGTTGAAGGAGGTGAGGATGAGGAGGGGGAGAAGATCACTATGAAGGAGATGGAGGTGCCTCTGAGAGCGATGAAGAACGGTAAGGCACCAAGGGAAGATGAGATACCCATAGAACTAATAAAAGCGGGAGGAGAGGAAAATGAAGAAGTGAATCTGAAATTGTTCAATAGTGTTGGAGGCGGAAAGCGAAAGTAACAGTATGGGTGGGAAAGCTAATCATAGTTTCAATATATAAGGAAAAAGGAGATTACAGGAGACTGTAAAAACTACAAGGAATTATCTTGTTGGACCACCTGCGGCAAAAAATATGAGATAATAATAGAGGAATATGCTTGAAGAATGGTAATAGAGCCCAGACTAGGGGAAGAGCATAAAAACAAAGTTATAGAAAGAACAGAATCTTGTACGGATCTCTTGGTTCGCCTTGAAGAATTACGTTTAGAAAAGGTATGCAAGTATAATAAACGAGCAATATAGCTTTCATAGGATATGAAGAAAAGCTTTGATTCCCAGTTGCCGTTAGGGAGAGACTGTGGAGAGTTCTAGAGAGAGAATATGCAGTGGATAAAAAGAGATGAGAGGCCTAGAGTGTATGTATAAGATTAATAAATGTAATGTAAGAATAGAATATGAGAATAAGGAATGGTTTGAGGTGAGAATGAGCGTCATACAGGGAAGCGTGTTTTCACTAATTTTGTTTGTTGCATATTCTTTATGTAGTGATAAGAAGGTGAGAGAGGGTGTAGGAGATTTGGACGGTGATATCCTGGCATACACTGATGACTTGGTGTGCTGGAGCGAAGAGGGAGGTAGGCTGAGAGAGGTGGTGACATGTTTTACGAATAAGGTTTAGAGAAGCCGATCTGACTCTTCTAGCAGTTGATAAAAGATTAAGCGACTTAAAAATGAACCCCTTTAGTATTGTCAGTCATTTCTGAACGCCATATCAAAGAGTTTTTCAAGGGGAAGATTAAATATTTCTTAGAGGGGCCCAATTTTCACCCCTCCCTAAAAATGGACATAAAATTCGTAATTTTCTGCCGATTTTGAATCTATAAACACCAATCTATAGCTTTATCTACCCTTTAAAACGTCGTTTTCGGGTGTTTTTTTGTGTCTTTCAGAATTTTCAATTTTTCAAAACATATGTTTTTGACATTTTTCGTATGAACTCCCAGAATTTTTTTTGAAATGACTTCAAATTTGAAATATGCATAGATGGGTCCATTATCTACAAAAGTCATGAAGTACTTTTTTGATTTTTTGAGGTTTGTGCTCAGCGTTGTCCAATTTCAAAACCCACTTTTTTTTTTTTTAAAATGAAAAATTGCGATAATTTTTTTTTGTTCGGACGAAGTGAAGGAAATTTTCAGGACTTATGTAGTCGGGATAGATGCACATTTTTTACTTAGATAATTTCTTTGTATATGCATTAGTTTTGGATTTGTTCATGGAACAAATTTTAAAAATAAATTTTTGGGGGAAATTTTAAAAAAAATTCTTTTGAGTATACAAAAAAATTATCTAAGTAAAAAAGATGCATCTCGTCCGACTATACAAGCCTTGAAAATTTGATGTTGATCTGATGAGTAGAAAAAAAAATACATTAATTTTTCACTTTTTCAAAAATTCAAACTTTTAAAAAGGTGAAATATTGAGATTTTTTTTCTACTTGTCCGATCACAATCAAATTTTCAGGGCTTGTATAGACGGGCGAGATACATCTTTTATACTTAGATAATTTCTTTGTATACTCAAAAGGAAATTTTTTAACCCAATTTTTTTTTTTTTAAATTTGTTCCAAGAACAAATCCAAAACTAATGCATATACAAGAAATTATCTAAGTACAAAATGTGCATCTATCCCGACTACATAAGCCCTGAAAATTTCATCCACTTCGCCCGAACAGAAATAAAATATCGCAATTTTTCATTTTAAAATCCAAAAAAAATGGGTTTTGAAATTGGACAACGCTGAGCACAAAATTCAAAAAATCAAAAAAGTACTTCATGACTTTTGTAGGTAATGGACCCATCTATGCATATTTCAAGTTTGAATTCATTTTGAAAAAATTCTGAAAGTTGATTTGAAAAATGTCAAATCATGGATTTTGAAAAATTGAAAATTATGAAAGATGACTATATACACAGAAAAACATTCTAAAAAACGTTTTAGAGGGCAAAAAATCTACAGTTAGGTGTTTATATGATCAAAATCGGCTGAAAATTACGAATTTTATGTCCATTTTTAGGGGGGGGAGGGAATTGAGCTCAACCCGAACCGAATATTGGATCCCGTCCTTGAATTCAAATAGGTTTCGGAAATTTGTCAATTTGGATATATGCCATGAGTCTAAAATAGCAATACTGGCTTCTGCCTCAAATCCAAGATTCAAGTTAAAGTGGTTAACAATTAACAGTTACATCAATACTACTGCAATGAAGAAAAAAGTCAAAGAAATACTGGTGAATTCTATAAAGGACCTCCAAGAAAATAGCCCGAAGAGCATGAGTGATGATGCAGTTTCTGAAAGTCGTGGCGATGAATTTTCTGATTATGAAATATCAACTGGCACTACCACGACTGCAAGCGAAGATTCGACGGAAATGGAAATTCTCAAATGTTTTGCCGAAACAAAATCTTCAATAGAATCTCTACGTCAGTTTCCTGGCACTTTGCAGATTTTTTTTTTAAAAAATATAACATCCCACTACCATCATCAGCACCAGTAGAAAGACTCTTCAGTTTGGCAGGTCATATTCACTCTCCTAAAAGAGGCAGATTGTCTGATGAATGTTTAGCAGCTTTGTATTTTTAAAAATAAATTCAGTGTATGAGTAAAATCAGGTTTCCTAACCTTTTTACTATCATAATTTTCTCTTACAATTATAGAGCTTATATATATATATATATATATATATATTATATATATATATATATATAATAGATTGTATATATATATATATATAATATATATATATATATATATATATATATATATATATATATATATATAAATATAGAAGAAAAAGAGTGGAGATGTAGGGGGAGAGTTAGAAAGAGATGGGAAAGTCGGGGAGGATCAATTTGAGAAGACAATGGATTGCCGTCGATGCAGGAGCTGAGGGAAGATGGAGTTTTGGAAGATAGAGGAAGATTCAGAAGAGTGCTTGCCCCGCTGACAGG
>JABUQX010049514.1:22500-35281 GCA_015478945.1 Trachelipus rathkii | reverse complement strand
AACACGATTCTCAATTTCTATGGAAGTGTCTAAGGTTCAAAAGTATTCACTGAAATAATCACTCCCGTGTCGCCACTCAGATAATTCCAAACAGCCTCAGTGTAAAAAAGTTTATATAATTCAATTTCATCAGGTATGCAATGGGATATTAGGGATAGATTCCTGGGGTACGTACATACGCCAAAAGCGGTATTCACTCTAAATATTAGAAAATTTTGCTTATTCTCATACTTCCTCTTAAAAGTAGGAATTTTGTAACGCATGATCTTACTTGTCCATATTGAGGGTTGAACTTCATTTTTAAAAAACTTATTTTTCATTACAACACAGAGAAATTAAGATGGTTTCAACATAGTTGCTATACTTTTAGATTTTTTTTCTTAGGTAAATCTATTGAAACAGATCGGTATCCGTTCAATGTTAGTAAAATTATTAACCATGACATATGTGGCAGACAGAGAGAATTACAGTGTCGTTATGTCCTGGTCGTCGTATTGCTAACGGTGAGGAACCATATATATATTATATGATATATATATAATATATAGTATATATAATATATATAATATATATATATTATTATATATATAATATATATTATAATATATATATATATATAATTATATATAATATATATATATAATATATATATATATATATATATATAATATATATATTATATATATATATATTAGTAATATTATATTTATATATATATATTATATATATATATAATATATATATATATATATATATAATATATATATATAATATCTATAATTATATATTATATATATAATATAATATATATAACTATATATATATAATATTATATTAATATATTCCTCATTCCTCACCAAGCGCGCCCGTGATAGGGGTCATCCCCTGTCCTGTTAAAGGCGGCTCAACATCTACATAACTTCACACTGAGGACTGTCCTCACTCACAAACCTAACCTTACTCTTATCTACGTTTACTTTCGAAACCCCTCCTTTTACACACCCTTGCCAAATCTCTCTACCATCCTCTCAAACTCTTCAGAATTCGCCACACAAAACAAATCATCCCCATATAATGCGTAGGGCACCCTCCACTCATCTCCTCTCATATACATTTCCTGGCACGCCCACCTTCAATTCTTCATAACCCCATCCATATACAAAAGGAATAACCAAGTTAACATAACACAACCCTGCCTCCACTCGCTATTAATACTAAACCAATCACTTTGACACCATTTATTCTTACACCATCAGCACTATCGTCATACATACTGTTGATTTCATTCAGAAGCCTTATCGACCAACCACTATATATCACTAACCCTGTCATAGACCTTCCCTATTAACCCTATCATACCCCTGTTGCAAATCATAAAAACCTAAATACAATATCTTCCTCTCTCTATTTTCTCTATCATTTGCTTTCAAATGTAAAGATTTATCCACACATCCTCTACTACTCCTAAAAGCACCTTGTTCTTCACCATCAGTCCTTCAGTCACTCGGCGCTCTCTACGAACACACCAGCATATATCTTTCCCTAAACACTCAGATAAACTAAATACCCCAGTAGATTTCTACAGTCCTTTATTCTCTATAGCCCTTATATAAGATACTGATTACTGCTTTCTCCAAATCCTCGAACTATAACCCTCCATAAACCTTATTACACAACTTCAAGATCCAAATCAATCACCATCTTTGCCTCCGTTCTTGATCATGTTCACCAGTAATTTCATCTATACCATGAAGATTTACCATTCTTCAACTTGCCACTCTACCCATTTCTCCTCTTTGCTAATAACCTCATCCCCAAAATACCTATTCCTTTGTGTACCATCAATAAGCCCACTCTACACTAGTCCATCCCACAAGCACCTCAACACCCTCATTTCATCTGCTCGATACTCAAGATCTTATAGAATGTTACCTTCCATCTTCTGACCACACCAGAGTGTTCTTTCACGTCCACTCTCTCCACTTCACTCATGCTCTCACATCAGCTTACCACCAAAACGCCGCCCCACTATCCCATCTCATTCGACTCCTATCTAAGCGTCATGTCGGTCTCCCCTGGAGTCGCTAATTCTTATACCGCCCTCGTCCGCTCTCTGTCCAGAAGAGTGTCCTTCCTATCTCACCTTGTTATGCTCCCTCGCATTCAGTGCCTCTTTCAAAGCTCGTTCTGACCTATATCGCACTCTAGATCTATATTCTCTGGTACCGTTATGCATTCCTTTGCATTCCTTCTCTCCTTATGATAATTCCAAGGCATCTTTCTTTTTGAAAGTTCGATCATTGTTTTAAGTGCTATACATTCAAACCACGCTTTTCTTTGTTACTTATTAGATCCACTCTATATGTCATTTCATTCCTGTTCATTTCACCACTCACTGTTCGCATTCTTACTTCCTACTTTAGCGCACCCAAATACTTCCTTTGCACTGTGCTAACAATTGCTTCCTCATTTGCTTCCAGATTTATTCAGTTACTCTCCAACTGTTTCACATCAAATGTGATTTTACTCAGTCTGTTTTGGTTCCTCGCGAGATGCGTTCTTAAACATTACTTAATCATATATTCCTTACCATTGTTTGTAATCTTCTATCACTCTTAACTTGTTACCCCCACTTCCATTCTCGGTATCACCTTCCACTCTCCACTCCAAGTCCCCAGAACTCCCCTCTACTAACTTATATTTCTACAGTAGAATAACATTATCTTCATGATCTGACTATCCTTATTCTTAAACGCTTTCACTGATTTACACATCCAATACATCGTTCAACATCTCCTTCTTTCAACAAAAAGTCTCGATCTACTTTCCCTTCCCGATACCATCTCTACCTACTATAACCCTCGTATACTTATGAATATCTATCCACCTCAACACCCTCATCTCCGCCCCCACGATCTTACTCCTTGTTCTGGTTGTTTGTAATAGAAGTAATTATTACACAACATACCTCTTCCCTCACAGAAAGAAATCAATCCCTTCCTACCATTCTCTTTTCTCCCGCCACCCAAAACCACCTGTAACCATCCTTTTTTGATCATATATATATTTATATATATATATATATATATATATATATAAGTGATATTAATCGCATAGTAACTTTATATACTATTCACTAGTAATACTATATATATATACCCATATAATATAATAATAATATATATATTATTATAATATATATATATTATATAGTTATATATATATATATAATTATAATAATAGAGTATATTATATATATCTCAGTTTAAATATCTAGTATATATATATATATATATATATATATATATATATATATATATATATATAGTTATGTGTATAGATATATATATATAGATATATTATATAATATATATATATATATAATAATATTATACACTGGTGTGTTTTATATATAAATCCTGTTACATAATAGTTCAATTATTTAGGCCCTAGACAGGGATATTGGTACTACTGTATAAGTTTAAACATCTTTTATATAACATAAGAAGAATCTCCGTCACATGTCTGTTCTCTGGTAATTTTAAAAAAATACAAAACAAGAACATAGTGTGTTTTAAAAAAAAACAGTTGTTTTTTTTCAAAAAAGAAAAACAGAATATTAAAAGAAAAAAATATATATGGAAATATATAATAGCGGTTAAATAAAGTAATGTTTAATAACAAAAAAAGTAAAAAATAAAGTATAAATATATATATAATTTATTATTGTAAGACATTGAGATAATTTAAATATTCATCATACATTGTATTCCTTCATATTTCAATCACTACTATATATAGTATTCCATCATATATATCTACTATACGAATATATAAAATATATATAACTTGCTATTAGTATTTAATTTTAACATTAGAAATCGTAACTTTCTCCCGCCAATACTAAAGCTTTCACCTCGGACTGATACTTGAATTCATTCATAAAATGGTGTTCACCCATTCTTCATCTATATTATCCGGTAAATAGAAAATGTAATCTCTATGTTTAAGTTCTCTCCCTCCCTAGCTATATTCACAAATAAAAAACATTTCAGATTCACATTTTTTTTTTCGTCTTTCCTACTAATCCCAACAGTTTATTCCTCTGTTCTCTAATCCCCTCTCGAACTAAACTTAACATTTTTCCTGCCACATTGCAAACAAGGTCGCAGCACCTCCTCCCATCTGATCACTCTTCGTAACGTCTCCCTGTCTCTTGCAACCAGCTGTCCTCGCCTGGAATTATACAAAATGTAATAAGATCTAACCTGCGCATAAACTTATTAAAATTTTGCCGGACTATTACAGACAATCGTTTCCTCCTCTCTACACCCAAAGATCTCTGCAGGAACATTAATACACATGTTAAAAATGGTAGCTTTCAGTAATAATCATGCGATATACAGGGTTGAACTCTCTTCTGACAATTTGCGTTTAATACAAATGGGAAGATAAAGGCTAAAACTTATTATATATTGTACTTCATGTAACAACAATCTGTACCACAAAATACACTTCTTTACACCTGTAACTTACCTTCGGTAGTGACAACACTAGCCTACCTGTAGGGTGCTTCCAACCCATTATAAGACATCCGCGCTGAGGCTACACATTGCTTGCTACTCGCAAAACCACTGTTCCTATCCCATACGCTGTTGTCCCTTGTACGCAATTGCAATGGGCAAGCTTGTCCTCAGCCTTACTGTGTGTAAAGCTCGTCGTATTCAGATTACGACGTCACATTCCGGTTAACTAAATAAATAGTTTATAATACTCTTATTATATTGTTAAATAAATACTGAGAATTAATTCTAATAATAATAATATAGGAGTATGTAAGAAGAAGTTATTTATGAAAAGAAATTTAAAAGTAAAAATAACAATAAAGGCGGAGTAAACAATAAATTAACTCACTTAAGAAACATAAAGAAGATGTGATTCGTATCGGAAAGTTTGAAGTAAACGAGTGCCCGTGATCGATCGGTGCCAGTGTTACGTGTCTGTCTTCCAGCATAAGTTTACAATACCCGTAGAGTGAACCAGGTACACTGCCTCTCTTCATAGATTCCTATGCTCTAAATCCGACGACAAAAGCCACCTGCTATCTCTCTTGCTATACATTCCTAGTACCCCTTAATTGAACCCCAGCGAGCATGCTTCAAGGCAATTTCCTATCTCTTTTTGCTTTAGTACTCTTAATTGTGATGAATGTCAATTCAAACTGATATTTACCATCTGTTGACGGGACATGACATCCGGCCGAATCACTCGAAAACAATAAAAAGGAGAGGATTAATAAAAATAATTAACACAGAAAGAATAATAGAATATGTAAAAAAAATATTACCTTATTAACAAGAGTTATCAGAATTAAACCTGGAGCTACACATCAACTACCACAAAAAGTGTTATGATCTTTTATTTAATTTAAATACATAGGTACATTCTCAGGTACATTCTCAAAGATAGACTATTGATTTTTATTTAATTTAATGAAAACAACAAAAAAAACAACTTGGACAATCTCAAAATAATTCAGAGTGACAACAATATTTATATTTACAAAAGGTAAAAGGGAAGTAACAAAAAAAAACTTAGATGAAAAATATTAGATCTGATATATTAATTTTTCATATGTTGTGTAAGTTTATGTTTTATTGAGTGGCTTCCTTGCGTTAACCATATCGATACATTACCATGCGGAGTACTCATATAGAAACGAACTTAAACTCTATCGCACTGTATCTGAACAAGAACTCTCTCAATTTCTGTACAGCATCGTTCGTCAAATATCGGTTACTTTAGTTCACACCAGCAGTATAATGAAATTTCTGTGTATGAACATGTTAATTGCTCCACCCACATACTCCTTTCATATAACTTAATACTATGGCGTAAAGAGTTGTCATTATCGGCTATAGAATTATTAGTCAACAGATATACACCCACACTTGAGTCACATTGTGATAAATAGCTCGGCTCCATATGTAACACATTATTGTTATATAAACACCTATGTGTAAGCCGAAATCTGTCTTAGCAAACCATCTACTCTCAGAATGGTGTTGATATTTGTGACTATTCGTCTAACAACAATAGCCCAACGATTCACAATACTCCAGAATTTGAATGTATACATCTTCTATGTCTCATCCCAGTTCTCCAGAATACTCTGCTCCATCTCTCATTTGAATACTTTCCTCTCTACAAACATCGATTCATCGCTATGCTGGCGCTCGATCATTCGTCAATTGATTACGGTGATTACTGCATTCACTTTTATTCAACACTGTAAATTGCACAGAAACTTTTTTGTTTATAACGTTTTGTTTACTTGAGAAGTCACTAACTTCCTATAAAGAAATCACCATAGGTGGATTTTTTTTCAAGCACTCCCAGGCCTAGACCTTAACAAAGAATTTACAAAATAAAAAAAAACTTAATATCCTTCCATTATTTGAAACATTTTATTTTTACGTCATTATATAAAAAAAAAAAGAATTATTATCTCCAACCTCAGTGTACGTTAAATCAAGAAGATCTCCATAGCCACCATACTGCACTGCTCTTGAAAAAGGTACTCTTCGCCATCCATGCATTTCATAATTTCTCCTCTTATTGCCATCTCCTAACTGTAGAGCTATAATTATTGGTACCAAAACAAAAATTACCATAGATGTCTAATAAACATTTATTCGGATGGCACTGGATCCTCTCTCGAACCGTGTACTCAAGCAGCCTAAATTAATTGCTTGGTAATCATATCCTCAGACTAATAGTGTGTGCGGTGGATATGGATGAGTATATAGCTCGTGGTAGGATAGTGTGAAGATATTATATGATATACTGGTGTCTCTCCTCTACCATACTGTCGTTTTCTCTAGTCTCTTATATGTTATGACAGTCAGTTGTCTACTGATCCAAATAAAAGGGATAACCACTAAAAACTCATCTTAGCTATTTTGCCCCACTAAAACCTGTCCTGTCGAATGTTATTACTGCTCTATGTACGAACATGCAAACAGTCGACTTCCGTCTCCGTACACTGTTTATAAGAGATTCCTCTGCTGACAGCTAAGAGAAATTTTATATATTAATTTTCTAGTTCCACCCCATATCCTGTCTCCATACGGTATTGTTATCACCTCGTTATCATCCCACCGCTGGTGGGGATGTTAGAAGCTTACTCGCGATAGTGCAATGCCTTATTTAATACTCCCAAGGATTTCTCGCGCTCATCTACCTCATATTCTATTTATGTGCGCACGTGAGGATTTCTCGGGTACTCTTAGTAGATTGTAGTCAGGGATCTTCTTTTCATACCATACGCTCTATGTCTCTAAACTTTTTTATATTTTTTTTCCTTTTACTGCACGTGCATACTTACTATCTAGTATATTACTCATATAGCCACGCAGTACTCTATTTTCTATTATCTAGAATACCCCACACTGATTTCTTTATTTACGCTCCATCCAGCGTATACTGATTTCTAGACTATATATCATCCTACTATCACATGTTATCTATGTTCATTAAATACTCTCAACTCTCCTTCACATCTACATACTATATTACTCATTCATTACGTATCTCGGATAGTATATATATATATCAATTAATCACGGGACATCTATTCTAAAATAACCCTTTTCCTTATCTCATTCCTTTAATCTCTCATCACTGCCTATCCTACTCTCCTCTACGATTACCTATCTATCGTTTATATATATATATAGTGAGGAACTGATAGTTATATATATATATATATATATATATATATATATATATATATTATATATACCGTTATTTTAGTAGATATTTAATATCTTACTCCATCACACCAAACGATGGTCTAGATATCATAGCGACACTGTAATAGGATATACTATTCCGTGCTCTTACCACCTTCCTGTTGTTAATTATAAATAGGCTCATCATCGACTGTAACAGTTGATCTCTAGGCTATATATACTCATACATATACTATAATTCCACCTATAGTTACCATAATGATGATCCATATTATGTCTCAGATATATATTATAAATATTATGTTAAATTATCATGAAACATGCGCGTATTATGTATATTCATCACTGCCAACCATATTGCCTTACCTCGAGTACAAATAATCCATAACAACCTCTTTCCCTACCTATCTTACCAGATATTCTTTTTCTCCTTAATTACCTCAACGCCCCCTCATATATTATTAGACCTATCTCTTAATAACTAGTTAATATACTATATTCTCTCCCTTTCTCTTAATGTGGTATACGCTAATTTTATTCTAATAGATCCCTATATCACTCTACTCATTTGTAGCATATTATTCACTTCTCGTGTGTGGACGTCGCACTCTAAATTTATTCTGATCGATTCATTAACTATCTGATCCTTTCTGAGATAGACTAACATGTGTTTCTTTTAAAAAGACAGTCTATTCTCACTTTGCTTCTGGTGTCTTCCTTTAGGTGACTTTAATGTGGATGCGAAAGCCTGAAACCGTTATCAATTCAGGATTAACAACATATGTCCCACAATCACGTCATACGCCTTTCAGCACTCAGTGACATATAGCGATTGATATATCATGCATTATCTATTGTGTCACAAACTATGCTTCTCTCTACATATCTTGAATCCCTAGTAATCATAAGTGTAGGATAAAAAGGACCTAATTTTACATAAAAAGAACAGAAGATCTCTATAATAAATAGGAGACTACAAACATACTGTTCGCACCGCAGCTATACTTTCTCTTGCGGTCATCGGTCCCTTATGTATCTAAATATATGTGTCTACGCGTCAATCATTTATCACTATAATCATCACGCTCCTCTCACTTCAACCCTATTTCTATCCTAGGTCTCGCATAGATCACTCGAAAGTAAATATCCAGTTGTCCTACTTCTCCATTCGTATCGTAATATCACTCACAACCATTCGCTTCGCTCATTATTTCACCTCTATTGATGTATAGATATATAATATATATAGATATATATGAATATATATATTATATATAATATATAATATATATATTATATATATATTATAATAATATATATTATAACAGGTTTCAAATTTTTTTATATTTAATAATGGACAAAAAGGCTTCAAGTAAAATCCGAATCCAACTCTCCCACATGATTCAGATCTGAACTCAAGAGTAGTTAAAAAATGTAAGCTTATCAAGTTTGATATGCGCAGTAATTCGTATAAGTCGAGTGTAGTGTAGGTGGTTACATTGTATTTTTCTTCGTAGTCCTATAAAATGTGCATATGAACTTTTCTTTATGGCTCAAGCTGTTAGTTAGCTGCCAGCAGTAAAAGATCACGATCCTCGAGCTAATCCAGTAAGAGACAATCACATAAGGCAGACGTACTCTTAAGTAGCCAAATCAAGCTATATTACTACGTTTTCCGGCTACTGTGCTAATGTGGTTACTTTTAAGGAAAAGACAGTGTTTAATTGCATTAGCTGGTGTAGTACATTTTTTATATTTACTGGAATAACTATAGTGTTATTTTTGGTGGACTCTATTTCCACGCGTATCATAAGTGTACCTAGCTCTCCCCTCACTTAGATATAGGGTTACAGAGCTCTCGTCACAATAACTCCAGGCATTAGATGTCCACTCGTCCCAAATTACAGCCATCGACGTTAACAGCTGGATACAAGGAATAAATCTCATGCCTATTATTCCTACAATAAGGAATTAGATGGAGCGATTTGTTATCAGCTCCTCCTTTGAGTATTATTATACTGTATATATATAATAGCTAATAAGTAGCCAAAGTAAAATTTCATAATTTTGTATACTTTGTTTATTCAGCATCTTTTCAACTCCAAGGTTGCTTCTTAGTTTATTATGTAAAATAAAAAATATTTAGGCCTTGTAATTTAACCCTGCGCTTGCAGGACAATAATCAATTGTCTCAAAAAACTCACAAACCTCCCTTTGAAAGTTTATCCTTCTTTTACCATTTTACATCTTTCAATAGAGCATGTCAATTTGGAGGGCAAAAATAAAAATTTGTGTTTTTTGTGATGAGTCCAAAATGTGCCTTTTGATGTGTACTATCCTAATTTAAAAGGTTTCTCCTTATTCATAAACATTTTACCTTGGAGTAAATTTGTGCTTGATTATTAATGTGTAATATACTATTGTAAAATTTCCGAAAAAAAAAGGGGATAACTTAATATAAACTCTAAGAAAATTTGCTCAAAATGTGGTTTAATGAATTCAAACAATTTTATTTATATTTTGTCTCTATTATCAAACACTGAAAACACATTGTAAAAAATGTATAAAAGCTTTGACCAACAATATTCATCAAATCTTGCTTCGATTTATTCCTAGATATCATTCTTCTGCTTGCTCCCTGGCCTCTAATGAATCCTTCTTGTTTTTCATGAGTATACACTTTTGCCAAAGCCTCTGTTACTTGTTCTCACACACCTCTCTATTGGACTGTCCATGAACATGGCCACTTTGGAACTGCATGGCTCTTCAACAAACTTTTCTTATTTTTATATTGAGTTTACAAGTAAGTGGAGGTTCATATACCTTTTCTGACCAATCTGTCAATTCCAAAAGGGAAGTTGCATTTGGATTTACTGCAGGTGTTTTCCTAGGCCAAACAGATAGGTCTCCTGATGTATCATCATCTTCATTCCTTAATTCAATTATCTTCTGGACCCCTGCTTTCCTTTTTTTCTTCGTCTTACAAGCATAAAAGTGTCTGGAGCACCATTTCACATGATGCGAACCACGAATGTTGGATTGTTGGTAAAACAATATCTGTTACTGCTTTCTTCTGAGATTTTAGGAGGTTCAATTGATAAAGAATGTGGCGAGGTCTTCACCCAGGAGAATTTTGATTTGATTGTAAACCAGCAGGCAATAGTAAACGCCAACAATGTATTCCACAAGCCAGTTGTAACGTCTTCAAATTGTTGCCTTTAAGGCCATATTTTGAAACCCATATGCGACAAATCCTATTTGCAAATGTTAACTGCTGAGAGTGGCTTACAGGACCAATTTCTAATAATGCCAGATCAGTTGGAAGTATACCTGCTCCTTTATGCCTTTATCCTGTAACCATAAGCCTGATCTTGTTTTAGAGAGAAAAATCTTATGACAAACAGTGTCACTAATGTATACCAAAGGCCTGGAAAAGGATATTCTGACAAATGAAGGGATTGATTTCTAGTTCTGTTGCAGTATCAAGCATGTTGCCAATCTTACCACTCCACTTGTTAGACAAAGTTTTTCCATCCAACTCTGTGATCAAGTGCCGCAAAGGTAGCTCATTAGTATGAAGAGCACAAACCAACCAGAAGATGAGTTTACGAGTCAGCTTTGCCTCAACCCAATGCATGACTCCTCCTTCCCAACCAGTGTTAACATTCGTTGAGTCACCACCAATAGCCTGCTAACTTTTATCAATGTTTTTTTAAAGAAATCCACAAGATGGTTAGCAATAACTTATGCAGGTATCCTTTTCGTTAAGTCTCTCTCTGGAGTAAAGTGGCAAAGATACCTTCCACCTGGCTCACTGGAAACAGTGTAATGCTCTTCTCTCACAATACTTGGAAACTGATGACTTGAGTTATCTGCTTGTAACAGAACTTTAGTGGAATCTTTGCTTCCATCAAAGAAGATACATTCAATATTGCCTATCTGTCATCGAGCATGAAATCTGTCATCAAGTGATTTCATGACTTTTTCTTTGCCTTTTTTACTTCATGGTGATCAACCACAAGTCTCCTGTCTCCTTCATTAATTAATCCAGCATCCAAAAATGCAGCAGTTGCTATGGGAGCTGTAGCATGTAGACCGACACCATACCTAATACTTTGCAATGCAACATTGCACAATTGTAATTGTACTGACTTGTACTTGAAGTAGAAGGTACATCAAAATCATCACATGGAATTTGCAAAGGATCTTCAGATCCTTTATCTGTAACATCAGTTGGCTCTTCATCTCGTCAGAGAAAAGAACTTCATTTGGTTGTAACTTGTAATGTTAACTCTTCCTTCCTTTTCTGCTTACATTCAGAAATTCTTCTTAATTCATCTTCTTGCCTCTTCTGCATTTTAATTTGTCTTCTGTGCTCAGGTAGATCTGGTAATCCAATTTGATGCTGTCCAACAGATCCAACCTTCTCTCTTTGACTATTAATAAACACTAGTTCTTTGACAGGGATCTTCATATCCTTAGAACAAGAGCAGGAGATGTGCACTTCATTTTTACAGTCAGCACCACCTGGACATGACCCTCAAATTCTTGAACATAGCTTAATCTCACACTTGCAATTAAGGATGCCAAAGTGCTTGTCTAGCGTTGCTATGAAAGCCTCTTTCAATTCCAGTTTTCCTCTGCCAAGTGATATGTTTTTGGCCTTTTCTCAATTTCTTCTATCTCTTCAGGACTTGTGACTCTCGAATTTAAAATTGGCACCCACAAAGACAACTGTTATACCATCCAACTTTTCAAGCACTTTTTGGATAAATATCCTTTGCGAAAGTGGCTTTTCCGTAATTTTCTGAACATTTTCTTCAAAATGCTCTTTTAGCAGAAGCCCATATCTTAGAACATCACATAGAGTTGGGAGTTCAGAAGGCAGCATTTCTTGAGCCCAGTTCCAATGAAGTTACTCATTGTGAAGTGGAAGTTTGCCAGTCTTGTCTCCTTTTACTAGCCATGGTTCCGAAATTTTTTTTTTTTACCAAAAAAAAAGGGGAATTTTTTTGGGGGCCAAAGTG
>JABUQX010049514.1:0-17500 GCA_015478945.1 Trachelipus rathkii | reverse complement strand
AACACAGGATATACAGCCTTTTCACACCTTTATAATTGGTCTTACCAAAAACTTATTTACATTTATAACTTCAATCGAATCTATCACCATTTTTCTTTCACTCTTATTCAGGCTTCCTATCACTCAACCTAGTCACTTTTCCGCAATCATTCTTTGAACACCCAGTATCCAGTATTGCACATATCTCACTATATTCTTCTCTCCTGTCATCTTCATTCTCTCCTTTCTCCTCATTCAGATATACACTATTTCTTCCTCTCATTTTGTCATGCATCCATCTTCCTTGTCCTCTTCCAAAACCTTACACACCTCTTACCTCATTCAGTATCTCAGTATCTATGCACCTCTTCCAACAGCACCAACACTTTCGTTTCTACTTCTATTCCAAAATCTTTCCAGACAACTAGCACCAAAATGATACAATGACCTACAATCTACACATTGCATCACTCTACCAAATTTGTCCTTATTCATCATTTGTCCTTCGACCACTCAAGGTCCTCTTTCTTCTGCTTGTTCCTGCGTTTCATTTGTAGTCCATCCACTCCTCCTTTCACAGCTACTTTTCTTAAGCAAACCTTCACATACATTCAACAAGGCATCCTTGAATATCTTAAACTCCCATGCACCCTTACCACAATAGGCCAGGGCCATCTCTGTCTATGGTTACTATCCACGTTTGCCCCCTCTGACAAATGCACACATTTCATATCATCTCTCAAGTCAACCTTTCTTACAATTTTACATTTCATTTCAACCATCTCATACTGGTTCACATATTTTCTCATTGTCTCCCCCATTTTCCTCATAATATAAAAAAGTTCCAGTATTCTATCATAATGGTCTCTCTCTTGTTCTTTATCATACTTTTCATCTAATCCACTTAAGATCTTTTTCATCCCTTCCTCTTTTTCTAACTCTTCCCACTCAATATCACATACACCCTCGAAAGCCTTTTCACCCAAGCTTAGGATTTATCCTGCTGGGCATTTGCATTCCTTTCCATACACCTTATACCATAGATTCACTCTCTTCTTCCATACACCAAACTTCTTCCATATACCGCTCACCTCCCCATTGAATGGTAGATACACCCTTCTTGTTATCTTCTCTATATTCACTACTCTTTCTTTACTTCCCCTCATATATTTCTTTACTTTCCATCCTTCCCAAATTGACCACCTAAATCAAATCTCCTCCCTCATTGCATAGCTAACTACGCTCTGCTTTTTTATTAATTTTGCACAATCAGTTATTATTTTCATTTCAAGCAGTTATATTATTAATTCTGTTTTATTTTTACAGTTGATTTATCAAGAATAACTATTAATAATTATTTCTAGCTTGTATGACTACTCGTTCAATGCAAATGAAACAGTAAATTATTTTGAATTTGAGTGTTCTTTATGATTCCATTTTTAGTGGAATTAGTTATTTTCCCTCATTTTCAAGTCTAGGGATAAAATCTTACACATAGCTATATATATTCTAGGATAATGCCCAAGAAAGTTTATCCATACGTAATTAAAATTCTTGGAATTTGAGTTACCAGATTACCAGGATATTCAAGCCAGATAATGAGACTTTCTTTGCATGAAGAGAATAGCGGGAACATGATTGTTTTGTATGTTTTAAATGCCATACTGCTGTAAAATTTGAATTCTTACTTTTTTTTTTTCCCCCTCCCTCTCTTCTCCTATGAGAAAAGGACTTCCTAGAAATATTGCTCCACCCTAGCAGGCCTGACCTATAGGTCCGTTTGAAAACTATGGTGCTGTTGCATCTAATGTCCACCAAAATCAGACAATCTAGTAGAAGATGTCCTGTGTCATTCAGAGTTGGGGAGAAATATCTTTGGCAGTGAGAGACTACTTTATTTATTTCAAACCCATATTCTTGAAGGTAGGAAGGAAGATCAGAATGAAGTCAGGACAGCGTAGGGAGTTTTACAGTCCAAGAATTGTTATGATGGTGATATTTTTTGTATGGTTTGCATTTGAGTGGAATCCTCTTTGTATTATTTGTGTATGGAAGTGTTTAATGAGGGAAGTGTTGTAAATATATATATTTAGGTAATATAAAGCATCCATGTTTTTCTTCCATCTTTGTGTTTGGAATGTTCGAATGTTGATGCAGTGTGGGGTCTGTGGAGAGGGACTTACTGTATAATTGACAGCCAATCATGTTCATATAGTTTTTAAAGGGCATTTTTGTTTCTATTATTCATTGGTGATTGATGGGTGTAGTGGGGAGGCGGCACATTTTAATCCTTGGTGCTTTATTTGAGAGGATTCTGATCTGTTAATATTGATGTGATATTACTTTAGCCCAAGCATGTGATGCATAATTTAAGAGGGAACAGATGTAGTTCCTGTACAGAGACTATTGCAGGAAAGACTTATTTTGTTGTCCAAAGTTTGTGCCGCTCAATATTTTCAGTGCATTTAGCTTAGTTGTAACTCTAGAGGTGGTGATTTTGTTGATGTGTGAGCTGAATGTCATGTGGTATTCAAGGTTAAACCTTAGATGGTGGTTTGCTTGTTGGGCATAATAAGTCTATTGTTGGATGGGTATTGGATCTACCCCTGTCTGAATGAAACCTGGTATTATTATGCATTGGGTCAATTCAGTATGGAGTGTGGTGGTAGAATGTTTTTGTTTGAAGTTGTATTGTGGATTTGCCAGGGGGATGTTGGAGAAGATTCTGAGGAGGAGTCATTTTTCAAACACTTTGATACTTTGGAAAGAAGTTTTTTTTTTGTTTTTTTTTGTGTGTGTGTGATTGATGGATTTTCACAAGACATCTATCTTTTTATTTTCGACAATGCGTATAAATGTCAGCCAAGACTGCCTGACTGGCACCAGTAAAAATTTATATTTTGGGCACTATTAGAAGGAAAACCCAATGGGCCAATTTGGCCATATTGAAGGTTTCTTTTCTTCTGCCTCAGGATTCCATTTTACTTAGGTGAGAGTATGGTTCACCTTTGAGAAAAGAATGAAGAGGAGAAACAATTTCAGAAATACCAGGAAGAGAAGAACAAAAGTAATCTAGACTACCTATGAAAGAACGCAATCTGTAATGGTCTTAGGTTTTGGGATATTCAAAATAAAGGTAGTTTTATCCTCATTAGGGAGCACGAAGTCTTCAGACATATTAAACCTAAATATGTAACCTGAGATTGCCCAATTTGTTACTTCTCAGCACTAAGTCTTAAATTAAAAGGTTTTAACCTCTCCAATACCATTTCTAGATCTTTGAACTCATAATGAGTAGGAGTAGAAATGAGAATATCGTCAATATATATAAAAATGTTAAAATTTTTAGAAAGAATTAAAGAAATGTACTTTGTGGAACTGGAATGAAAACCTTCCACAATGCAATTATATGAGAAACTGCCCTAAAGGGATGTTGATTATCAAGAACTTTTGACAATTTGAGTGAACTTTAAGATTATAAAAGACTTTAAGATCCAAAACATAAAAGACTTTGCACCCAGGGAGTAGGTTAAGGTACCTGTAATTTTTTTCTTTTTCTTTATAATACTTTTGTATCTTGAATATTATTGGCTTAAGAAAAGAATGAAGTTTTCTAAGAGTTTTGCTATAACTTTAACTGCTGTTTTTTTGAATAGTAGGTTATATAGTATTTAGATTTTTATATATATATATATTACGTTTCTTGTTGTTTTTATTTTATCTGTTAGTGAGTAATGATGTGGTAAACCACATGGAGTTACCTAGGTGGCCTAATATCTAAAACACGTTATTTATTGCATTTGCACTTTTCTCTTCAAGATCTTTACTTATATTTTTCTTTGTATACTTTATCATAGATTTTATAATTAAAGATTTATATATACAAAGAAACTAAATTTTATAACCTTTTAATCTTTATTGTGTTTTTATGTACAATATAATACAAATCAGTGTATACCAAGGTGCCTAGCGCAGTAAAAATGGAGAATCATTTATGCAAAAGTGTGCAGGGAAAACATGCGAAACAGGGAAAACACAGGGAAAATAAAATTATCCAATTTATATCAGGCATCATTTTTGCTTAACCCCTAAAAAAGTATAGTGAAGCACATATTGACTTCAAAATTCGGTTAAATAAGGAGACTCATAGAAGCTCAGGTTGCTCAAGGGATGTTAGAAAGGTGTTTTGTCTTTGAAGGTAGAGCAAAGTTAAGAGTAGAAGAATATCATTAGAGCGGAAGATCTTAAGAAAGCTCAGTTTAAAATTGTTGATAAGTTCCAAAAATGGAGTAAATTAATAAAAAATTATATATCAAATTTTTCTTAGTCTATGTGCCAAAAAAGAAGCAGGAACTCTGGAAGGTGCAAAAAAAAAAAAAAAAAGAAATAGCAGCTGAGATTAAAGAGGTGAAGAATTAAGAGAAAATATTGTCAAAGAGCCGAACAAAAACTTCATATTTATTAGAAGAAGAAAATAGTTTTCTTAAAACAGTCATAAACTTTTTTTTTACATAATTGACTTATTTAGTAGGTTTAGTCTATGTTAAATAATTGTTATTTGTTTTAGAGAAAAGAAAAATATTTTTATAATTTGTGTACACTTTGTTTTTGTAATTTTCATTTTGATAAAGTAAAAGGAAAGGGAAAAAAATGAAAGCAAAAAGAGTTTTGCTATAACTTTAACTGCTGTTTTTTTTAATTGTAGGCTATATAGTATTTACACTTTTGTATATATATATATTACGTTTCTTGTTGTTTTTATTTTATCTGTTAGTGAGTAATGATGTGGTAAACCACATGGAGTTACCTAGGTGGCCTAATATCTAAAACACGTTATTTATTGTTCATACAATTTTGGCTCCAAGATCTTTGCTTATATTTGTATTTCTATACTTCTTCACGGGGTTTTGTTTATATATACAAAGAAACTTTTCTAACTTTATAATCTTAACTGTGTTTTTATTTACAATATCATACAAATGATTTAATTGCAAGGTGTCTAGCGCAGTAAAAATGGAGAATCATTTATTTCAAATGGAATGAAACAACATAAGGGGCGAATGTACCTTCTGCTAGAAAAAGTACAATCTAATAATGCTTCCTTCAATCCATATGGATTCTTTGCATCTATATATATAAATTAATATTTTATAATAATATAAATATATATATATATATATATTTATAGTATAATATATATATTAATATTATATATATATATTATATATTATATAATATATATATAATATATAGTATATATATTATAAATATACTTTTACAGTTGATCACCACCGCTCACCGGGCAAAGCCCTATTCAGGAGGGCTAGGTGTTTACACTCAACACAATCTTAACTATCGCAAAATCATACGCAGATGAGCACAGACGCGGGCTTAAAAGTGAAGGGAGATTAAATGAGTAGGAAAAGAAGATGGAAGAGAATCCACAGAACAGAGTGGGAGGAAAGAAGGAGGCGCCGCAGCGAACTAGTCTGAGTTGCAAACATCAACACAAAACTCAAGTGCCGACCACAGAGCACCCCTTGTGCTACCAGGGCGTCTTAAAGGAGGCGGCACGCGAGTCGGAACAGCTCCCATCGAAGCACCTGCCGCTACGCGGTAACATATAAGAAAGAGAGTTAAAGCACCAACACTCAGCGCCCGAAGAAGATAGAGGGTCAAGTGAATAAGAAAGTACAGGACAGTTTACTAGTCTTTTAGCCTTTGACTCGACCTTATCAGAACAGACGGGTGAAACCTGAGCACCCCCAGATATGAGAAACAGTACTCCAACAAGGGCGGATATGAGACCCCTTGTATAACTGGAGTAACTGTGAAGAGAAAAAAAGTCTCGCAGCCTAACCAGAACTCCCAGTTTCTGAGGCCGCCCTGCAACCTATGTTATGTGAGGTTTCCAAAACGATTTTTTTTGTTTTGTTAAGGCCAAGGAATCTTTATATTGTCAACAGGAGAGACGAGGAAACCGTCGAAAGAGATTCTCCATATCACAAAGTTTCTTTACAAAGAATATCTTTAAAAGCAATCATTTCAACCTTCTCAAAAGAATATTTTCACAATCGTTCAAATCTTCACAAAAGAAATTTCCTGATCCAGCATCAGCGAAATAGAATCGAAAGATAAGACGAATGAGAGGTAATACTAGAAGTAAAAGAAGAGCAGAATTGAAATCGAGTTGAAGAATGACAGGTCATCCTCGGCGCATATGAAGTGAGAATAGAGATTAGGATGTGCAGACCAGAGTATCACTTAAGGAAAAAAACAGGAATAAAGTAGAGAATAAGACAGAAGAATAAGAGGAACAGCACTATTGACAGAAAAGGAAGAAGAACTCGCCCTGACAAAAAGCTGATATTGGCGATTGAAAAGAAAAGCTAGAATAAGTAAGTCAAGACAAATCTTATCTGCCTCTGCCACAAAACATCCTAACAACTTCTTTCAAATCTGCCTTAATCCTCCTCTTATTCGTATCTGATGGTTCTGTTACTACTTTCTCCAACTGAAAAAAGCCAATCTCTCTTCGGCTCCCTATTTTCCTCTAACCACATCCTGGGAATGAATTCTTGGGACATTCCTCCTCTTTACTCTCTCAATGGTGTCCTATGCCCTTCGCCTGTGCGATTTACATTGATCGGTCGCATGATGCTCCTGAAATCTATCTGAACGTAGGAAGGCGGGTGCCCGCAGGCTTCCTCCCTGTTTTAGGAGGTGCTCCGTTGCGGCCCCTCCTCTCGCTTCAACGTATATTCTCTATGTATCTCAATACTAACACTCCCGTCAGTGTTGGAACGCACGCACCATGTCCAACCGATTCAAAAAAAGACGGACGCCTCTCTGACCTTTTAAACTATCGCCCTATAGGCGCTCACTGTAATTCTACTCTAAGATCTTTGAAAACCACTTCTCAAACTCTCATGTTCTATAGGACCTATCCTGGAATTCATTAATACATTCTTTCCGATCGCCATACGCGCTTTTCCGGCGCTCGAGGTCTATCCGGGCGATATCTTTCCTATCTTACTGAGTTATTTTTCCAGCCACTTAGGCAACTCACTGCGGAGACCTTGCTTGTGCGCGCCACTTGACATATCAAAGATTTGACCGGAAAAAAAAAAAGATTATGGCGGCGCCACGTTTCAACTGCTCTCCAAGCTCCACCTCTTCTGAGCTTTCCTCCTATCAACTCTTCATTGAAAATTACTAGATCTAGTATTTACTTATCAACATCGATCAACTTATCGGCTGTTGTTGACGCCGAAAGGCGCAAACCTATCTATGCTTCTCTCTTCTGTCAAAAATTTGTTCGTGTTCAAATCAAAGTATCATGTACTTTATCTGACCATAACTTTTATTCTTACTTATTCCATTAATGATCTTCTCCACACTGAACAACAATACTAAAACTCTACTCCACTCGTAATCGCATGACTCGACCCAATCATTCTTAACACAAAATACATATATCACAATTCTGCTCACTTCCTTTTACTTCATAGAATTGCCTCAATAGTAACTAATCTTATCCAGATTTCCTATATCTCGCAGATAGATAGAATCTTCGAGTGGGGGTCTCATCAACATTAGTGAGAATTTACGACTTTAAAAAACATCAACTTTCTAAAACTCTCCTCTCTAAAACAAACACATTCAACCTTACCCATGACTCTTTCAGACGTATCCTCCACGTCTCGTAACCTGTTACAAAGTAAAAAACAATAACAGTAAAAACAAAAACAAACATTAACATTAACAAAAAAATGTCATTGGAACCATCACATACGCACCACGGTTAATAGGCGCAGGCTCAAAAAGAAACCTGGAAGAATATCTGTAGTGAACTGCGAGACATATTTATATCATTCTATCTCAAGTTACAATCCAAGAGACAAACACTATAACAAGGCAAACTAACATCCCAGACCCTATGTATGCGCAGTACTGCTATCATATACCTGCGGAGCACTTTTTTATCACCCGCCCTTTTGCGAACAGAAATCGCAAATCAACAGGCAAAAATTATAAACTTTCCGTTCTTATCCCTATCAATTTGACACCTTAATCTATAGACGGCAAACGCGAATGATTGGTGGCTATAATAATCTCCTTTTCTCATAAGGTAACACGCAGCGGCCCGCATCGCCTCGAGGCAACCTCTGATAAACAATGCGACGTTCAACACCACCTTTACCGCGCCCGCGTAGCACAAGGGGTGCTGTGGCGCATGAGTTTTATGTGGATATTCGGTAACTCCAGGCTAGTACGCTGCCGTGAAAATAAGGCTCCATTCTTCCTGCCACCATCTTTTCGTGGAATTAATCTGCACATACTACTGAGTTCCGCTGAAGATTTAATCTACCCATCACTATTCCAAAGCTTGCGTCTGTTCGACTCAATCTGCGTAATTCTTGCAATTATATAAGTGAAGCTTCCTGAAACTGAACAACCCTCCTCCATTAAATAGGCTCTCAGCAACCGTACACACCTCCCCTATAAGGGTAGTACCAAACTATGGAATAAAAAAAAGAAAAAACATATCTCAAGTACATCAAAAATACTAAGGGCAGACTTGGAGAGCACAAAGATGACGACGTGGAACCAATACCCGCGCAATGCTTTGATCCTCAAAAAAGTCAAAGCAGCACACGCAAGTCTCCAAACGGATTCCTGAGGGTGGAAAACCATAGATCTGTATAATAACAACATAAATAAACACAACAAATTTGAGCGCCGAAAGCCCTACTCGCGATCGGAAAGAAAGCAGAATCAGTTGCAAGCAACTATGACTTAGAATGAAGAGTCTGAGGAAGGGATTTCAAAAAGAAGCTATAGATAGATACAGGTTAAAAATTAGCACCATAAGTAGGCGGAATAGTATAGCAAGGATCAGAGGCTTCCTTTTTTACGAATAGGATTAGACATTAGCGCCGCCTTCAAACAACATGAGGAAAGTAAGCTGAGTATATAGAAGGCATAAAAGCGACATATAGATTGACGAGAAGAGGCCAAGCATTCTCATCAGATACTAACTCACAAATCCCAATATACAGTAATGAAACACCCGCCCTCCTAACCTTTTGGATATTTAAAATTACTTTTCGTTCTGAACAGCTTGAGGAACCCCAGTGCAAACAGCAGATAGGAACCTGAGAACGAAGGGAGGAAGAAGAATGCCAGAACCGTCAAGGGTTAGAGGAAAGAGAGAAAGACAGAAAAGAAGAAATGACAACTTCGTAATAGTTGAGAGAAATAGAAGTAAAAGACCATCAGATTCGAATACACGAGAGGAACCAGCAAGAAAAAAAAAGCTGAGATCTTACAGTAATCGCTGTTGAAGCATGTTCATATTGCAGAGGCCAGACAACTTAATCAGGAGTAAAGAGAAACCAAGGAGGTATAGCAGCACACTTACCGTTTGATGAAATTCCGCTTCGCTCGTCGAAAGAGCAATCATCCCGGGCACCATTATTATTAAACCGATTGAAAAATCACCTCGTGCAAAGGGATAGGAGAACGAGAATTGATTCCACCCACCGATAGACGCAATCTGTCATCTAGCCTGCAATAAAGCCAAAGAGCAAGCAATGACGACGAACCATGTTCTTATGAGGAGAGAAACGACTTTTCACGAAGAAAGGACAATGAAACCTGCATGCAATACCCATATCAACTCGATTAAGCTCACCACCTTGCTCCGGCCAGAAAACCCGAAGCACGTCACCAAGGAGGGAAAAGCAGTCAGTTCCAATTATAGTTAGCGTTAGAAGCAGCGCACACCCCCAAATCGCGCACCGCTTCAACAAGAATACAGACAAAGCACACCCGGCCCAGATAGAAGACTGTGAGAGAAGCGTCTGATTAAAATATTAAAAATATAAAGGTTGTGGTCAGAGTTACAATAGGAGAAAAAATTAATGAATAAAGATATAATTATTGCAAGAGAAGACTAAAGTAGGTGAAAAACAAATAAAGATTAGTGTATCTCAGATTGGCTTAGGAAGAACATCCGATATGTCGTGCCTTGTATCTTTACATTAGTTGCTTTAGATCGAAGTTCGAGAAAATGCGAAACTGTAAATAAATATAAATAATTAAAAAAATATCAACTAATAACTTAATTATCATATATGAGTACTGTATATAAATAAGGCCTTCAATTATAATATATATATATATCATATATAATAATATATAAATAGTAATACAAAATATAAAAGCACAAAAATGTTAATCATATACAAATAATACATACATATAAATATATAATATTAATAAATACTATATACTAGTATAAATAAGTAATATACATAATACTATAATATCTGGGATAATATAAAGGAGGGATGATTGGACTTACAACGCTTATTCTAGAAGGACAGCGCAAAAGTCTAACAAAATGCAGAGGAAATCCCTTGGAATACATGATAGGTTATCGTGCTGTATTAAATGATGAAATGGAATAATAGAGAGAGACTTGTGGAGAAGATAATATCCGAAGATCTAAGACATATATTGGCACAAAGAAAAATAACGAACGGTCGATAGTGCTAGAAGAATAGATAATATTCTGGATCGAAGCAACAATTATAAGGAGAGGAGGTAATGAGAACTTAAAGGAGAGAAACTGAAGAATGGTTAAATGCTGCATGAAAAAAAATGAACATGTAGCCCAAGGGTATCAAGAATGGTAACAAGATGGTGATTGATTGGACTTCCGGAAGCTTGTGTAACAAAGCTAATTGAACAAGAGGTCGGACTAGTTCAGAAGGAATTGGAAAAAAAAAAAAGAGGAGAGCCGTAATAGACCCTTATAACTTAGAAGATGGTAGGGAGATAAGCTGGAAACTGTCAGGCAAATATAAGGAATTAGTATTGAGTGGTAAGAACTATGTGCTAGTATTTTGGTTAAAGACGTGGTCCCCAATCGACCAAAGGACTGAATTGACTGAAACGACACAAGTGCGTTTAGGAGTGGCATAGAGAATGCGATGGCGATCCAAAGCTTTACAGCAAGACAAGTGATGAGAAATTGACGGAAAAGAACGACTTATTAATTTTTTAGGTTTATGCATGAAAAAGCAGGATTATGATATAATTAATAGGGAAAAACATCTGTAGGCGCTTGATTGAAATATATGGTAGTTGCGTGTCAGGCTTCTGAGATGCGATCAAAAGTAGTATGACAAATTAGTGAAGCGGTGAGAATACGAGATACCTTGTCGAAAGGATTGGTTTAAAATAATATGCAGAGTTGAGGCAGGCATGTCGTTAAATGTCTCTTGGTAATCAATTTGGTATATGGATGGTTATGAAGAAATTAGAGAATGGGGAGTTTAGAGGCATTGGTTCAGAGAGATATTAGCATGGATGTTGTAATTGAAGGTTGAAGAAACATACGGTCAAGACTATGTTTATGTTAGTGATGAGGACATCCCTCGGTGTGAAGTTAGTTAAGTTTGAGCCTCCTGCGACAAGGTCCTGACGTTTAAATACTTTAGAATATCGACTGGATGAAAACGGGAAGGAATGATGCAGAGTGTAGATAAGAATTTCCGTCGTTAATCGGCAAGGAAGTGTTTTGTGCAATCTAAATCATTGAGTGGGAATAGATAAACGGACTACCTGTCTCTGAGTGCCTCACCGGTCACATGAGGTTATGCGATTACCATGTTAAAGTGATAAATAGATAGTGAGACTAATCATCCTGGAATTAAAGGTTATTTGACTCTAAGTACAATGTGTTCAGCTATGGACAATCTTAGGGGACGTGTTAAGTGGGGAGAAATCTGAAAAAACTGAGGCAATACATGAACTATATTAGAGAGTTGTGTGGTCGTGAAGGAAAGGCGCGATAAAGTGGGAAAAATAACATTGAAAGTAACGTGAGATGGTTTGGTCATTGCGAAAGGATGGAGCATAGCTTGGTTGGCTTAAGTGCGGTCTCATATAGTGGTGAGTTGTTGGGAATCGACTCGGTTCTGAGAGGACCAAAGAAAAAGTGGATGAGTAAGTAAAGGAATGCCTGAAGGAGAGACAAATTGTTGCGAGGCAGCAGAAATAAAGGCATAAAAATAAGGACAGTGATGGCAGGGTTATTGTAGAGGGTATGGCCTTGGCCCATCCTGGGCCAGGAATGAAAACCCACTTCACTGACAAGTTTGCCATAGTGAGGTTTGTCCGCGGTTTCTGAAGCTAATTGGAAGGATCTTTCTTTCTGCGACGAGTCTCACTAATAGGTATAAAGGGGGCGGTAGGGCTGGCTTTCTTTTCGACTTATGTTACATGTCTCTTTCAAAAACTACATTTTTCTGTTTACACGTGCCACATGTAGACACTTCACCCATCCCACGTCTTTGGAAAGAAGTGACATACGATATAATATTATATATATTCATATATATATATATATATTATATATATATATTCATATATAAATATAATAATATATATATTAGAATATATATATATAACTTAATATAATAATATATATCATATATATATATAATATATATATATATATTATATATATTATATATATATATAGTATAGTATCTATAAATATATATAGCTAGTACCTATATATTATTTATTACAGTAGTCCCTCGTTAAGAAGCGGTGCTTATAGCAACGCCCGATCTTTAACTCTACCGCGGATTGGTAACAAAATAATTAAAAGAAAAGAAAAATTTGATTTAACAAATAAAGAAAAATGAAAATATATAGTAAACTTTAGTTAAAATCTAAGGAAATTAAAATTAAAATTCAAAATATATTAAGATTCTTTAATACATACATATGTCCAAATAAATAATTAAAAAAAAAAACATATGTCGGCGGAGCTAAAAAGGCGCAACAAAGGCGTCAACTAACAGATAACGATGTATTATCAAAAAGCACGTCAAGCAACTCTACAGACCGGAACCTCCTCATCTCCCTAGCTACACTTTCAACTTCAATTATAGCCACTTGAAAGACAACTATTTTGTGCCGCAATTTGTTAGTAATTTAAAAATTTATATTTCAGTACTTAGGCTATTCAATTAAATATATATATATATATATATAAAAATTATCTCCAAATTTTTAGGTTCTATTACATTGTAATATTTTATTTAGAACAAATTTTTTTGCGCAATTAACAAATTAAAAATTACTGTACTGTCATCAATATCCTAGTAACTTAACGCTCCAAAAAATATGTCCTTACGTATAGTTTAAACTAACGATTATATCTGCAAACATTTTATTTCAATTACGTATTCACACGGATCAATAAAATTCTGCATGTAATTTATATCTCACTTTATGCAATGAGTAAAAATTTTAAAATTAATTATTTTTTTCAGGGGGATTAAAGTTATATGCGATGTCGCCTTAAAACGGTGGGGGTCAGGAACCTAACCCGCGTTCTACGAGGGATGACTTGTTTAATAATATATATATATATATAATAATATATATATAATAATTATATATATATATATATATAATAATATCATATATAATATTTTAATAACATATATCTATATAGAATATATTATTATATAATACTATAATTATATATATATATATACATATATATACTATATATATAATACGTATATTTATATACTATATACTATATACTTATATATATATATATATATATAATATATATATATATAGATAAATATATATATATATATATATATATTTATATCTTTCTATATATATATATATAATTATATATATAATATATATATATATTAATATATACTAACTATAGTCTGTTACCTAAAAAGGACCACTTCTTTTAGTTCGGCAATAACTACTAAACTATCTTAACCATATATGAGTTTTAAAAATAAGTTCTTAGAATTGTATGACTGCCATGTTCACATTAAATTTTTTTTTTTCGCTAAAAATTGGTAAAAAATATTTAGACTCCGAAGTGAAATAAAAAAAAAGCCCACTTTTTGCCAAAAGGGCCATTGTTGTATGACAAAGACTCTTCGCTAAGTAATTTTGGATATTTTAAGGTTCATTATCTTGTTCTTAAGGTTTTTGCTGACTAAATAGGCAGAATCTTTTTTTTATTTTTTCTGAAATTAAAATAACAAAAAATAATAAAATAAAAAAAGGTAAATTTCCTCAATTTTTTTCAAAAATCATTTCCATTTGCGCATATATTTACAGGATGAGTTAATAGTTTTAGCTTGTTTTTAATGTTATTATTTGTTATTTAAGGTTTTTGTGACTAAAATATGAAGAAATTTTTTTTTTTTTTTTTTTTTTTTCTTTTTTTCTTTATTATTTTTTTTTTGGAAATAAAAAAAAATAATAAATAAAAAAAGGTTAGAATTTCCTTAAACTTAAACAAAAATATCATGTTTATCATGCTTAACTCTCTGATACTTATAAAGACTAACATGTTATATATACAACAGAGAGTTTGAGTATGGAAGCAAAATTCATAACAGATTCTATGAATAGTGCGGCCCTTTTTACATAACAAAAAAACTATCTTATTAGGCAAAATACTAAATAACAAAAATCAACATTATACCTGCTTGTTATTTATTTTATAACACATACTACAGAGCCAATTTTCAATCCAAAAAGAAAACGTGGGCCTATTCGTTGTCATACACATGCTGGCCCTTTTGACAGCCTGTGTGTGATTGCATGCACCTAACTTCCTGAAAGTTTATATAAGGTTAAGTTTTTGCATGGGAACTAACATAAATTTAATTTCAATATTAATATAATTTTTAGAGTTCTATAATGCTGTATTGACTGGAAAAGTACCAAAATGTTTTTCACGATTGTCAAAAAAGTAGGCAAAATTTTTGAAAGTCTAAAAAAATTCCTTAAATTACAAAAAAAAAAATTGAACCATTATAACACCTTTTAACATGCATACTAGGGGTTAATAGGTCCACCAATTTTTTCGCTCTACACATCATATATACGGAGATACAGGGTGGCCTTTTTTGCATAACAAAATTGATGGGCCCTTTTAGTAACAGCCAGCTATATATTATACTATCTATATATATACCTAAATATATATATAGTACTATACACTATGATCGCGAAGCAGACTTGCTTTAACCAGAAACCATAACATAATATAGGCTGATCTAGCTTCGCGAGGAACGTGTGTTCGTGCATTAAGCAGCATTCACGATTTATTAAAAAATAAAATAGTTTTAAAAAATATATATAATATACTATTATAAGTAATATATATACTATTTATATTATATATAATATACTAATACTATATATAATAATATAATATATAATATAATAATAAAGATACTATAAATATATACTATAATATACATATAAAATACGTTTCGTTTTTGCATTTGAACTTACGAAAACGTCAAGAAAATGCTCCGAATTTGCGTTCGTTTATTGTCAACCTTAGCGCAAATATATTATATAATATATATATATATGATATATATATTATATATATATATATATATATCTCTAAGAGATATATAAATATATATCTCTTAATATATATAAATATATATAATAATACTATAATAATACATATTAAATATAAAAAAATAATATAGTTACCTCCTTGCAGCATCGGACCGAGAATAAGTGAAAACTATGTCACATATCACGACAAAAAATGAGACGCATCTTTGGCAGTATATAGACTTCAAGAGCATGTGCGTAGGGCCTTGCCTCCTACAGTGGCTAGAAGGCAACACGTTCTGCAGTTACATTCTCAAGCTACAAGGAGTTGTTATGACTCGTACTGAATATACCCTTAAGTAAGCCACTTGTTATTTTTTGAAATTGCGCGATTCTTTAAAAAATCATTATTTTATCCTTAATCCCGTTTTCAGAACTATCTTTCGTGTTTGCGGTGGATGTTTCAGATTCAGTATCTATTGAGTAATATTGTGTGAAAAATTTTGTTATTACAGAAATCTAACATTCGGGCCAATTACTACCTTATTATTAAAAAAATTTATTGAAGTTATTTAGATACCTTTTGCAATAGAAAATGATGAAAAGTATGTGTCATTTATTACATTTAACAGTTAATGTAAACCTCAAATGGAATACCTAAAATGGCAATGCATAACAACAGATTTTCAGACGATACATTTGAAGATCAAGACTTTAATATCTCGTCAGGGGATACAAATGTAAAGTAGCGTATTTAATTATGAGAGAAACTTATTATCATCAATCATAATTTTCAAACTAACTCTTTGTAGGGCTTAAATATTGTTCTTATATTGTACACAATGTACATTTTTCTACTCATTTATTATTATTTATTATACATTATTTCATTAAAATTAAATTATTGATTAATTAATTATTAATCATGATTAATTCAACTATTAAAATTAAATTATAATATATTAATTATTCATTGTTATTCATTACTAAGTTTATCTTTTAACTTAATCGTTAACCTATGTATTATCAGAAAAAGATTAACACCTTGGAGACATAATTCCTAAATAGTTCCCACATCTGATTCAGTCGATGACCTCTGTCCCAACAAATACGCCACTCGCTGCCATATTAAAGGCATATTACATTTCTATCTCACTGCAGATTCACGGAAAGTTATCAGTGTAATTGCTGACCCCAACGCTTCTAGAAGGGAAAGACATAGGTATTTGGGATAGACGGTTACTGTAGCAAGGAGGAAGCATGGCGGTGCACGATAAGAATTGAAGAATGTTAAATCTGCACGTATAGATGCAAATTACGGGTTTGAAATGACTCAAGAATCGAGGCGACGAATACGTGCATTAATTGGTTATGGAACGATTGCTCATGTAAAAAGCGTTTATGGAGGTGAGGCCGCCACACGCCACCCCTCGCCCATACGTCATCAACGGCCATTCGAACGAGAACCCGTCCCAAAAATGTCAATCCGACAGCACCCAGCCACCCCAACCCCCACCTAACAGAGTAAAAACCCTTAACTCACTATAGAGCGATCGGGATAACAGCGAATAAGCGGAACTGTAAGAAAATTATAGGATAAGTTTATTGAGTGTGTAGGAAGATCATGCTGGTCATATTATTCGAAGGAAGGCTCGAGTACTCGAAAGACTGCCGGCGTGAAACGACAAGGCGTTATAGAAGTCGAACGGGTACGAAGAGAAGGTGTGCGAATCCAAATCATTTTACGATTAGAATACAACTATGATGAGAAAATAAGAGGAGAAGAAGAATAAATGTATTTAGGTTTTTGCGATTTTCAACGATGGCTGCCTATGGATAGTTCGTGTCAATTGGAAGCTCGTAATGCAGGTTTATTGATATATGGTTGGTGGTAGGCTTCTGAATGAATGAAACGTAGTATAACGATAGTAGAGCGTTGTAAGAAAAATGGCCGTCCAAAGCGTGATTGGAATTTGTATTAATATCGATGTGAGCAGGATGTCTATGCATCCCCTTGGTTATTCAATGTGCCTATGATGGATGAGACGCCTATCCAACAAAACACTTAGAGATGATCTCCCCTCGGCGA
>JABUQX010049513.1:0-47500 GCA_015478945.1 Trachelipus rathkii | reverse complement strand
TCCTCCTCCGTTTTGTTTCCTGTTGAGACGAGATCTTAAAAATGAGCCGGCCTACATCCATATAATGTTGCTCTCTTACAATAGATGCTTTATAAAATACAACAAGTAAGAATTAAATCCCCAACCACAACTCGTCCCAAGTTATAGAGCATACAATTCTTGCCGCTTAAGAATATATTTAGTAAGAATTGCATTATTTTTTAAACTTTTTAACGATTCTATATTGGTCGTAAGGTATAGGTGAATGATTGAACAGGCGACACATCCAAATAATGCGTGTCGTCTCTCCTGCTTAGCACTTTATTAAAACACAAACATAAGTATTACACTCCCCTGAGAGCTCGCTAGTGCGAAAGAATTAACGAATTAGTTAAAATAAAAGAAAAGAGAGAAGAAAGAGGAAACTTCTTTAGATCATGAATTTTCAAAAAAGAAATAAAAGACGAAACTATATAATTTATAAAAACATTATACTGCGACCCTAAATTTAGTCCATAATACATAAGAAAGAGAAACCACACAAGATGATTTAGCTTCTTTTCAGACTCTCGACATTTATGAAATAAATACTCTACTAAACAAAATTGCTTGTATAACCGTCATGATATGCTAAGTTAGAAAGAATAATACCAGATATATGTTCTTTTTATCAGAATTTAACTGATTTTTTTCTCTTACAATTGTCGTGACCCTTGTTTAAACGACTAAAATCGATCATTATAAGAAATGACCGGCAGTACACCTAACATCTCCAGATATAAGTTGCTCTAGCTTACGATGAGAGAAGTTGATCAGGTATATTATAAAAGAGAACAAAAACAGTAAAATTAAATCCCACCAGAACGATAGGACGACGTACCAATACATGTAAGAGCAGCTCACAAATACTCCAGCCATAGACTAGCTGCTTCTGTAATTAAAATTGTCCTCGAAAAAAGAATAATATGACTATGTATTTGTTGAATCTTATTAACAGATTTATTAAGTATAGTCAAAATTGTAATATATCTTAAACAGACCCACATACGCGAGGTACTGCTGTCTTCTCTTGCTTGAGAAATCACTTCTACTAGAAAAAACAAACATTACAAGTAACAGTTCCCAAACTCGTTTATAATGACAGACACAGTTAAAACAGAACGAGTAACGATAACTAAACGCTTCATTAAATGCAAATATCTTCACAAGAACACAAAAACAAGTTATCTTTCTCAGACATATTTCAGCGACCTAATTATACAGTACATATAAAATCAAAAAGCTGCACACATCAACCAGTGTGATGTTAGCTATTCATTCATATCCGGGATCCTAGCTTAAGAATATAAAAATATCCTAAGATTAAGCATTCCACCGAACACCCTTTAGAGATATTAGAGTCTTCAGAAGAAATTACAACTCTAGATTATTCCTTTATTTCAGAATTCTCGAATTTTTTTTCTCAATTCTTAACTTTTAAACGACTTCTAAATTATTTCTATAAAAGAAAAATAAGCCGTGAGCGGCCCCACATAACCATCCGAATACTCTGCGGCTCTCTGTCCATGAAGCATACCTATAATACAAGTAAAATTAAAGAATCCAAAACCACCATATGAGAGACTCGGAGGATAAATAACATACACACATGATTACTATATCAACCAGACCTTGTTAAAAGATAATATGACATCTATTATATTCTGAAACTTTTTAACGATCTAAAACAATTACTCGTCTATGTTTTTCAAGACGGCCCACATTCAGGACATCGCTCTTTCCGTCCTACGGTACAAACTTATTCGCCTCCCACAATACAACATATAAAAAAGAATTCCTAAAACCCAATAGTGCAACAACCGAGCATAAAATCACCTGTTCAAAAATAAAACAGCTTGACAGCTCTAATCAAAGTCATTCACAAACAAGGTAAACAAATTCTAAACAATTATTTTTAAACACATTTTACACGCGGCGCTCACATTGAGAATAATAAAAAATGACAACAACGCCGCTCACCATTCAATGAGTATGTAATGGCCTCTCATATGACCAATTATTGATGCACGTGTTAATATGAAATAACATATATAAAAATAATAGTATACCAACACCGTACTAGGTTTAATAAAGTTACAAACAGTAAAGTTAAAACATTCTCTATGATCTCTCTCTATTCAAAAAATTTTCTCTCTCTCTGCATATATTAATATCCTCTCCAAAAGCTTTAACGGATAAGATGTCTTTAGTACACATTTATCCCGGCAAGACTTGCAGTAAAACACCATAATTACATGATAAGTTAGCCCTACTTTACAATCAAAATATATATAAAAACATACAAAAAGAACATATGACCAATCTACAATATTCACCACCAATACTATTCTAACGTTCCCAGTTTCATCAAGAACTCAACCACTTTTCTGCCTATCTCAATACAATAGTATCATTTTCACGAAAGAAGAATAGGTAGTTAACTTTTTTCACACCATTCTAATCCAGTTAGCAAAAATCTCATATTAATCTGTCTGATGTATTATTAAACGCCCACATCAGATATGCAGGAATCTAGTGCACAGAAATGGTGCAAAGCTTCACTACAATAATCAATAGAAAATATAGAATAAATTACCTGAAATGAGCAATTTATGCAATAACAAGATATAATTCAATAATATCTCTCGTTGGCATAAAATTTTTCACAAGAAAGTAAAAAGAATCAATACATTACTTTACAACATAAAATCTATAAGAGCAGAAAGCAAATCCTAGCCGAAAGCCGCCTCCACCCAAAGTATTCTGTGTGGCAATAAAATTAAAAATGCGCGAGGACACCAACCAAATCACATATGTTGAGGAACCTCATACTTATTGCAAGATTACTTGTTATTCCGTAGAGAGTAAAAAAAAAAAATTCTAAATAATTCCCAAACCCCGTAGGTATAGAGTTACAAGAAATACACCACTCATGTCCTTTATTCAAATTTTCCGATTTTTTTTCTTTCTAACTTTTATTTTGACTAAAATTATGTCTTTAAAATAGCCGGCCTACATTCAGCATTACCGTGGCTCTCTTACACCCCTGATGAGACGCGATTGCTTTATAAACCATTAAAAAAAAAAGCCTATAAAACTTTCAACACACGATAAACACCACTCACAAGATTATTAAGTAAGACTACACAATACCTTGCTAGCTTATTATAGTAAAAATTTTCGAAAGAAATTGCAATATCTTTTTAAAAACTTTTTAACGATCTAATAATTGTCTATGTTTTTTTTAAACAGCCCACATCCGATATGCTGTCTCTCTTGCTTAGGAAATACTTTATATAACAGAAAATAACAATATAAATCAGAAATAAAAAGGAAAGGCAAATAGGTAAAAAGAGTAAAATAAAGCTTCTTTAATCAAATTTTTGACAAAAAAAAAAAAAAATCAAACACGAATATAAATTTATTAAATACATTGTTATAATTACCTTGCTTATGGCCCATAATAAACAAATATAAAATAAGCGGCCCACAATCATGAAGAGTATGTATAATCATCCTTCATGATTCCACCGAAACCTGCTTTATCTAAGAATATAGAAAATTGTCTAAATAATATACGCCAACGACGCCGATAAAAAATTAAGTTTAGAAGGAATTGTTGACAATCTGTTCGTGGTTAATTCAAATATTATCCGAAATATTATTCTAACTTCTGATATATAAATTGATAAACGACTTAAAGATGAATAGTCTTTTAAAAGAGATGCCGGCAGCAACCGGTTGACAATCCACGATGACTGTATTGCTCTTTACATGGGAGAGTAGCCACATTCTTTATAAAGACTAATAACTAACCACTCACACCCACCACTCTCTCCTCCCAGCCCGTACAAAGGCCCCCCCAGAGTCACAGAAGCGCCCAACTCCTTTAACCCTCCGACTTCAAAAAATTTCCAGACAAAGAATATGCACACTGCTCACCCTTAATTAACCCTTTCTAGTTAACGACCGGCTCTAATATAGTCTACGATGCTATTCCTTTGGTAGCAAATACGGCCAACCCGACATCACAGAGCAATCATCATGCTGTCTTTCGTTACTTGTCCGGACAAAATGATCTTTATACTAAAATAAACAAATAATAAAATCACAATCCCACCAAAACCCCTCAGTGCAAAGGTGAAAAGGATTAAACAATGAAAGGACATATATTTACACCTCCTCACAAATATATTCCAAAAAAAAAAAAAGCTAACATCATTGTATTCAAAACCTCCTATAACGCACCTAATTCAATGGTGCATAACATGAAACAACGGAAGTCACATCATAACAGAATAATGATTGGCTCGTCTTAGAGCTCTAACCACATAGATCTAAGTAATAATAGACTGATATATAAAATCTGACAGATAAAGCTATACCGAATACACCCGTAGGATACCAAGATTACACACTGCCAGTTAACACTCCTTGTAGTATCATTAATTATTCAAAATTTTGCGCATAATCTCTTTTTCTACAATTCAAACTATTTTATAACCGATCCTTAAATTAGTCGTTTACAATCACAGCGCCCACCACATAAAAAAGTATACGATCGGCTCTAATATACAAAGTGCAGGATCTGCTTTATAAACAAGAGCGTACAACTAAGATATCGCAAACCACGTACGACCAGATAGATAATATAAGCAGTAGCACAATCAGCTCCTGCTTTAACGAAAAATTATTACGAAAGAAATTGGCTATTATTTTATTGAATAACCTTTTTAACGACTCTCAAACTAAATAATACCTGATCCTCATCTCTCTTGAACATAACGAGCCCACACATCACAGAGTTAATGCGTGTCTCTCTATGCTTCAGAATAGATCGTTTATTAACAGACAAACAGAAACAAAATAAACTCCACTAACCCCGTTAAGAGTTGCAGAAGATTTAATTTTAACAGAGCCTCACATAAAGACTGATAACTTTACCATCTAAATTTTATCAAAAAGAAAAAACAAGCCATTCATAACCATATATTTATAACGAGTATTGACCGAAAACCTAAAAAAAGCTCAAATGGATCCAAAAAATAAAACGGACCCCACATTCAAGTGTACTGATATTGACTCTCTTATATACATGAATTCCTTTTCACAAACAAAAAAAAATTCTAAATTATAAATTCCCAAAAGCCCCGAAGTAGAATATAGACTTTTACGAGAGAATTAACAATGTACAATAGTTCTCCCTCCTAATCTCGAAATCTCTACGAAATATTTCTCCTCAATATCACTAACCTTTTTAAAACGCACTTAAATCTAATGCTCATTATACAGATGACAGCCTACCTGTCATAAATAACGATCTACGCTACATCATATACACTTGAGAGAAAACATGCAATACTTATACAGAATCATACAAGTGTAACAATTAAATTTCCACCCACGATAGCCCAACCAAGTCATATAATAAGCCATATCTATTTAGAACTGCTATATAATAGAAGAATTTTCAGAAAGGAATATTGAGCATGAGACAGTTTTACCTCGTTTACACGACATCTGAATCAACTTGCTGTCAGTGTTTTTAAACAGCGTATTTCAAAATTGATATTTTTCTTATTTAGCAAAATATGTTGATAAAAACACCTATTCAAAAATTCTCAAAACCGGATGGTCGAAAGGCAGTAGAAATTAAAATTAAAAGATTCTTAATGGTAATCAAAAATTCTGCAGACAAAAGAAAGAGAACAAAAAACTCCTCTCCTCTCTTATAAAACAATATATTCCCAGCGAGCGCTAAAATTTAGGATGTCCATCTAAAATAAAACGGCCCAAGCAACATCAACGGTAGCCCTTAACATAAATTCTTTATTCAAAACGTTCTTTATCATCCGACAAAAGACTATCTAAAATAAAAACTTCCCAAACCGCCACGTAGGGCAGAAGATCCACGTATCATAGCTTAGAAGAGAAAGTTAAATGTTCTTCGACTTTTCTATTCATGGTAGATTGTGCGAATTTTATTCTCAAACTATTCTTAAGACTCTTTGATAGAACGACTTAAAATAATGTCCTTATGAAATCAGGCGGCCGTACCACTCCATAATGTTGACTCTTCCTTAACAAATAGACGGAGTCTTTATAAAAACAAAGAGAGCTAAAATTTCAAACAATCAGCTATAACCCGTAACAATACGCCAGTGTATAGAGCCTACAATCAATTCTGCTTGTTAATAAGAGATTTTCGAAAGATATGCATTATTTTTAACTTTTTAACGCATCTAATATTGGTCAAAAGTTATTTAACGGCCCACCATCCAGATATGCCTCTGCCTATCTCTACTAGCTTAGGAAATAATGATGCTTGGCACCAAATATACAATAAGCCCAACACATAATAAAGTATCACAATTTACACTAGAACAACCACCGCTTAACGTGTCAAACGCTGCAAAGAGGTGTAAAATAAAGCTATCTTTAAATTAGCAAAGTATTTGGTCAATAAAGAAAAAACAAGCCATTTTAAATTTAAAAAAACATCGGCTATAATACGCGATACAACTAGGATAATATACTCCCCAAATATAAATAAAACGAGCCTATCTATCAAGATGTATGTTAGAACATCTCTATCTTCAGGACTTGCATGGTTCGGTAAACGGTAATTACAAATTTCACAAAATAAAGCAATAAATATATTTGAATAATTTTAACAACATATATTCCAAGAATTAGTTGGTTGACAAAAATACAATGAATAATGAAGAAATATGTAGTCTTAAAAATGAAACCGGCCCTACAATATCAGATATGATATGTCTCCTCCATGGACGTATGGAGAAACACCCCGAGCAATGCGCTTCGTTTATAAACAAAAGATAATTACTTCGCAGACACACGTACGAACCAAAAAGTATAAACGAAGCTGCCAAGGCTGCAGAAGAGCATAGATTTTCGAAAAGAATTGCATATTATTTTTTAACTTTTTTAAAACGACTCTAATTATTGTGTCTAATTATTTAACGCCCACCACTCAAGAATATGCTAGTCTCTCTTGCTTATTAAATGCTGTATAAAAACAAATATGAAAATAATATCACCAAACCCCAAATCAGACGTAGTATGCAAGGATATAAAAACAGATTAAGAGATAAAAGCATACCTTTAATCAAATTTTTCAAAAAAAAAAAAATCATCCACGTTATTTTAAAAAACATTTAAGCACCTAATTATGTTCCATTAAATATAAAACGGACCCAACATCAAGTATATTAGTTGACCTTTCTTAATTCAGGACTGAGTGGCTGTATGGAATAGATAATTATAAAAACTTCCCAAACCCGTATAGTATCAATTACAATAGATACTACAACCTATGTTCCTTTATATCAAAATTTACCGAAATTTTTTAATTCTTTTTAAATTTTTAAACGCTGTAAATATTAATGTACTTGAATAATAGCACGAAGGTAAACATACATATCAGATATGTTGGCTCTCTGTACATGGAGATGCTTTTTTTAATACAATAAGTAAAGATTAAATTCCCAAAAACACTAAGGAAATGAGATAACGTAACCAGAATTTATATTAAAGAAGCTACAATCTTTCTGCTTTAATAAAATTTGTCCGAAAAGGAAAATGCTGAATAATTGATTTTATAACATTATTTCAACGATGTAAATAACCATTGCAGTCTATAGTTTTTAAACATGCGAGCGAAACACTCAACAAGATATAGCTGGAATATCTCCTATAGCTTAGACTACCTGTCTACAAACACGCAGAACTTAATCAAAATATCTGCACAAAGGCACACCCCATAAAAGCTGAGCCGAAAAGAGCTAAGCCTGCACCGGATCTCAAAGATAACCATCACTTTATCAAACACTCTTCAGAGATACCAACAAAACTCATCAAACATCATATTCTTATTATACATCTTAAGACAACACTAATTCACAGGCATAATCAACAAACGCTACAACAATACGAAAATATGTATCGGCTCTAAAACCATAATATGTAACATACAAACGTATTATGAAACATATAAAAAATTCAATAACAAAATCCATTATACCATTACCCGCTAACGCCTAACAGAAGGATATTCTTCTTGGGAAACAATCTTAAGTTCACATTATATTCAACGAGTATATTCCAAAGCAAAAGACAAACATGATAGTGTTAATCAACATTCTTAACTTATATAAAACGAAATGATAAACCAATATACTGTCTTTAAAAATGAGCACGACCTACAATATCAAAAGAGCTATGTATGGAACCTAATTACATCGAGAAAAGACAACCATGACTATTATATAAAAAAAACACAACAACATAAATAAGATTAAATAATATACACCGAACAAAAAAACCTACAGACGTCACACAAATATAAAAGGCATCACAGACCTACCTATTCTGCGCTTTCAATTAACATTCTAATCCCAGAAAGAAAAGCTAATATTATTTTAATAATTATTTAACGGAAATCTAATAAATTGGTTCATATACGTTTTATAAACGGAGCCCAGCAATCCAGAACATATATTTCTTTTACTCTACTTACTTTAAGGAAAATAGCTTTAAGAAATAAACAAAAATATAAAATAAATTATTCCCAAACCCCGTAGGTGCCAAAGATAAAAGAGTTAAAATGAAGCTTTTTTAATCAAATATTTTCAACAAAAAAAAATATACCATTATATTTTTAAAACATGATTATTGCGCTACCTAATTATGGTCCATAAAATAAAACGGAAAACAACAAGATATTATTATGCTCTCTTATATAGGAACTTGCTTTCAAAAATAAGGAATAAGCTCATAAATATATTAATTCCCAAAACCCCGTAAGGACTTAGTTAGAAAGAAAACAAACTTTGTCCTTTATTCAAAATTATACGATTATTATTTCGAACATATCTATAAAGCTTTTAAACGACTAAATTAGAGTCTAAAAAATGAGCCGACTACTACATTCCCCATTAATGAGTTAATCCATTTCAATACAATGAGATGCCTCTATATAAACACGAGATAGCTACACACTCATAATTCCCCACAACCACGTAGACCCGCACCGCAGCACGCGCCTCGCCCGTCCAACATAATTATTAAGCCGCGTACCATCTTTCTGCCTGTAATACAGAATTATCGACCCACCCAGAATCTCTGCATTGAGCTTTGTTCTCAACTTGTTGTTAACGAATCTTAAATATTGAATGTATGTTTTTTAAACGCCCACATCCCAGAGAACTATTACTGTCTCTCTAGCTCAGAAAGGATTGACTTAATATAAATAAAAACAAGATATAAGATAACATTCCCACCAACCGTAGGTGCGAAAGAGTCACAAAGAGTCAAACATAAGAGCATTCATGTAATTAAAATTTACATATAAAAGACGATGATTAGTATTTTAAAAAAAAAAATACTTTAAGCAATTCGGACATTGGAATAATGAGAGCAATGACAAACAGATTGACCCAACCCGTGCCAAACATTCAAAATATGGATGCTCTAACTACCTATTATGTAGGACGCTTGCTAGGAACCTAGATATAATCATTCTAAAATACAATTCACACAACACACGAATTTATCCGTAAAATGATTTGCTTAATTCACAGCACACCAGTCTACAAATCTTGTTTACGGAAGGTGGTTCGTCAGTTATTTACAAAAAAAATATAATAGTTGTCACTAATCCTATAAGGCATTATATAAAACGAGATCTAACCATTATGTGCTAATATAAAGAATTAGCAGCCTAGTATCGAAAGACTATAAGTCTAGGCAATACCTATTAAAATTGCTTTGCAATAATTTCGAAAGCTATACAGCACTACCATTCCAAAGATACTGATTGAGAACTCTCTTACATAGAGAGAGTATGCTTGAATAGTAATTAACAAAATAAAAATTAAATTTCCAAACCACATTAACCCTCCAAGTAAATAGAAAGATTCTACAATCTTAACTGACGTTATATAAATAACTAAAATTTATTCGAATAAGAAATTGACATTATTTGATATACAACTTGTTTACACAAGACCTTATTGTAAAATCATAATTGCGAATCAATGTATTATTAAACAACCCACATCCAGTGAATATTGCTGTCTACTTACCGCGTTGCTCTTAGGAAATTACTTGTATAAAAAACACCAAATATAAATTTAAATCCCAAATTATAACAAGTAATAAGTAAAATAGTTAATAATAATAATTTATAATAATCAATAATTAAAAAAAAAAAAAAAAAAACTCGCATATATTTAAAACATTTTCGCGACCTTAATTATTCGTCCATAAAAATAAAACGCGACCCACATTCAAGATATGTAGCATTTCTTTTAGACCTTGCCTTTACCAAATAATCTCTAAATATAATCCCAAAACCCCGTACGGTATTAAGTTCGTAAGAATTACTAATTCTTGTTCCTTTATATTCAGAATTTTTCAATTTTTTTCTCATTTTAATTTTATTTTCAAACGATCTTAAAATTATGTCTTTTAAAATAATGTGAAGCCGAACCCTACATGCGAGATATGTTGCGACTCTGCCTACAAATGGAAATGCTACTTATACAAACAGACAGTTAAAAAATATATTCCTCAATACCACATACCAAGTGGCGTACCACTCAAGTTAAATATAAAGAGCTTAAACATTATCTTGGCTGCCCTTAATAATAAATAGAACAATTATCAGAAACGAAGTATGCAATTAAACTTTTTAACTTATTTTAAACGATCTAATAATTGGTCATATATTTTTATAGGACGACACCACATCCAATATGCTGTCCTATTCTTGCTCTAGGAAATGCTTTATAAAATACACATATTAAATAAATTCCATAACCCCGTAGGTGCAAAAGTAAAAGCTGCAGAGGCAACTGTGGCTAATCTTTTATATTTTAAGAAATTTATTCTACTGAAATTATATAATATATCATTATTTCTTAAAACATTTTATGCGAAACGGCCAATAATCTATCGAGAATACATAAAAATATAAACGGCCCAACATCCAACGATCTCAGTTGTTGGAGCTTCTCTCGAAACTATTACAGCGAACTTGATAATTATCAGGAAAAAAAAATATTCTAAATAAATATCACCTCAAAACCCGTTCAGGCCCATTATGCGTATAACCAACTGAAAATGATCATAAACCAATATAACATGTTCCTTTATTCAAATTCTCCACGGAAAAAACTAAATAATTTATTCTCTAGATATCTTTAACTCCCTTATAGAATCATCTTAACAATTGAATGTCTATAATACATGAGTTCCAGAGTACAACTTGACATTTCCAGAATAATGTTTAGGACCACTCTCAATTACAATGCGAAGAAGAGTAGATGCTATATTCTGAAAAACAAAAGACAAAAAAATTAAAATTTCCAAACCACGAGTAACTTACCAAGTTATAAGAGCATACAATCATATGCATTCATTACCTAAAAAATATTCGAAAGAAATTTTTTATTATTTTTAATTATACTATTTAAATTCCATCTACTATTCGCATTTCATTTAATCAGCCACATTCAGAATATTTTTATATATCTTTCTATTTTATTCGAAATACTTATGAACAACGGCTTCTAGAAATAAATTCCAAAGAAGGCTGAAGATCTTCCGTATCTAAAGATTCAAAGACTCTCTTAATCAAATATTCAGTTCATAGCGCACAAGCAAATGCTTCGCAATAAAAAAGTTGATATAATTAATTCTCCCAGTGTCTTCGAAAATAACGATATAAATAACAATAACAATAAAACCACGACCTAACTCACATCCAAACGCATATAGTCTGAACATGAAAATAAATATATCGTACGGAGCATCATATGAATAAACAAAATTCTAAATAACAATAAAGTTATACCAAAACCCGCTAACAGGTAAAGTCCTACACACCACGGTATACACCTCGTAAGTTCTCTAACCACCTTATAACTTAACATATTTCAAAGAGAAGTTAAGTTTATCTCAATTCCTCTAATCTTTTCTCTGCTTCAATCTTGTGAAATTTATCTCTTTAAATATTGTAGCACGCCTTACATCCAGGAATAGTATAGCTCTCTAATCTAAATCGCTTTAATAAAACAAAAAGGTAAAATTAAATTCCACAAAAACGTGCACGATAACTCGCATCCAATACCAAAAGTTATGTTAAAAGACATAAATCAAATACTTTCTGACCTTTTCCAAGTACATCACTTTTTCAACGAAAAGACACAGCACCCCATAAATCTTAATAATGGTAAAAATACTTAGTCGGACCTTAAAAGATGGCCTATCGGAGTTTGAAAAAACGGACCCACATCCAGAGATGCTGTCTACTTCTTGCGGCATAATAGAACCATAATATATTTTAACTATACACCACAATTAATAATAAAAATTCCCAAACCGTAAGATGCGTGCAAAACAAGCTAAAGAGCACGTCAAAATAAAGCTTCTTTAATCAAATTTTCCGAAAAAAATTAAAACTACATTATTTTATTAAAAACATATATAAGCGACACTAATATAATAGTGCTTAAATATAGAATAAAACGTCTCAACATCAAGATAGATGTTGCTCTCCATAATTAGGACCGTGTTATATGAAATAAAATTCTAAATAAAGTTACCAAAACACTATACTATGTAACAGTAAAGAAGATATAAAGATAAGTTACAAAAATATACAATCTTAGTTTACTTTATATCAATAGACGAATTTTCAGAAATTTTAATTCTCAGTATCATTAAGCTACTTGAAACGCACTTTAAATTATGGTCCTTTAAACATTATTGACGATTTAAACTCTTAAACAAAGACCCTCAAATTGTAAAACACCTCCCAAACAATGAACCCTGTCCCAATATCTCTTTCTCTCTTTTGCTGACCAATTGCCATATTTCAATAAAACACATTACTGTGGAAGAGTATTCTGAACTGGTTTAAACAAGTCGAAAAATTTAAGGATGGAAGAGAGTTCTGAACTGGTTTAAACAAGTCGGAAATTTAAAGAATAAATAACTTTAAATTCGATAAGAAGGATATGGAATAAGTAATTGAAATGCAAAATAATTTAAAGAAAAGAAAGCATATGGGAGGCTGAAGTTCAAACTTTTTATTTATTAAAACAGGTTTTCGAAACTATTAATTGAACATATAGTAAATGATACATATAAATTGGAAATGCAGAAATAAAAACTAAACGTCAAATATAAGACAACCTAAAACATATATAAATTCTGCATAATTAAAATGACTGTTTGGATGTTATTGAGAATGTAATTACGAATGATATTTTTTATTTTAGTTGAGAATGCTGAAAATACCGTTAAAAACTCAATTTTTAAAGCATATAGAATAATTTAAATAATAAATAAATAAAGTTCAAAATATGTGTAAATTAATTATATGGAAAAGTAACTTCGGTCCACTTGTTTCGTAATAAAGATTATTTAATATTGAATCATAAAGATCAAAATAACAATTTAGAAAAAAACCAATTAATAATAGAGAGTTAATATTTTCTTTTAAAGTAACAATATCAATTTTACAAGGATTAGAAGAAACACCATGATATAAGGCTAATTATCAAAAAAAACATATAATCTCTTGAAAAATTTCATTAAAACAAGACTCATTAAAAATATAAGACACGCATAAAAACCAAATTAAAACAATTCATAACTATATTCAACTATTCCTCGATAAACTCGCATGTAAACGACGATCTACTGTTGTGTAGTACTAAGTTAATATGGAGCTAAACATACCGTTTAAACCTGGTTTTAACATGCTAATCGATATTATATTACGAGTGGAGAGTCTGGCTCACTTGCCGAAATCTTTGAATAGTCCCTAAATTTGCGACATGGACATATGTGAAATTTAAGAAAAAAACCCTCACTGTAGGATGTTGTTAGAAGTTAAATTTTAATTTATATATTCAAAAACAGGTCCTCCCTTACAAAAACATATTTTGGATACTATAAAACTAATATTTAGAAATTTCAAATTAAAAACCATCAATTTAAGACACCTTTAAAAACTATTGATAAATTTACTTTTTCTTGCATACTTTTTGAAATGCATTTCAATGAAACACATTATTGTTCATTAATGCTGAATACCAAGTACAATCAGTAAGTTTAACAAAAATTTTAAAATGTTGAAATTTAGGTAAATAAATCGTACTTTTAAGAGTATCTAGAATTGTCTCGAAAAAGTATAAGCAAAAGCATAATTAGAATTTAAGAATATATATTAATTTTATTAAAAAACAGGTTATCAAACAAACTAATGAAATATTTGTATATAAAAACAGAAATATTGAAAATTTCATCAAAAAACATGTCAATCTTTAATGACGTTGAAAGCTATTAGATAAAATTTTCTTTTTAACTGCTTTTTAAAATTGCATTTCAAAAAAATAGACCATAATAACACATTATTTTTAATCAATTAGCTAAAATACCGATTAAAAACTCAATAAGAATTTAACAAAATAATTTCAAAATGATGAAATATAGGAATAAATACTTGAAAGAATTTAACGTAACTAAACTTACATGTATGTTGAACAAATTGAAAGAAATAAAGAGGATAAATATTAATAGAAGTATAAAATTTATTTATTAAAAAACATGGATTTTCACAACTAATGAAACATATTGATAGAGGATATATAAAAAAAAATATTGAAAATTTTCGAAGAAAAAATAACGTCAAATTTAAGACACCTAAAACAATTAAATGAAATAATTCTCTAATAAACTTTTTTAAATTGCATTCAATGAAACATCATATTTTTAAGAACAAATAAAGATACCGATATAAAAACTCAATTTATTAATCCGGTTAAATTAGCACAAATATTAATCAAATGTTGAATATTTACAAGAAGCAAACATACGATACTTTATAAGAAGTTTCATAAACTATCTCTCAAGTGCGCTAAAGCGACAACATCTCGCAAAGAACAAGGGAGTGCAAACCTATATATTAAAGAAAGAGTATAAAAGAAATTAGTGTATTATATCCGTAATAAAACAGATTATATCACAACAATAATGAAAGAATCTTGTGTATATAAAACAAACTTATATAGTAAATCCTTACATGAACAAAGAAAATGTCAATATTACCAGCAACTAAATCATGATAATAAATATCAAATTTTCCAGACTGTTTTGAAATTCGCGCTATATCAAAACGAGAACACATTTATTTTTCAAAATAATGCTAGAGAAAAAAAATAACCGGTATAAAAAATCAATTATGTAAGATATATCAACAAATCACTTCTCCCAACATGCTGAAATACTTCAACGAAAATCGTACCTTATCACGTTCTAAACTTCTGTAAATCATGAAAAATATTAAAACAAAAAGCCGGCGTAATTTTTTAGATAAGGCAAAGTTGATATATTTATTATGATCTCTAAAAACAGGTATAATTCACATACCTAACGAAAATAATATCCTTCGACGTACATTAGTAAAACAATATTAACTGAGATTGAATTCTTAATAAATACAAAACATTATATTTACACTACCCCCCATAAATATAAATAATTCGCTTTTCTGCTTGTTTGGGAAATTCGCAAATTCATATGGAAAAATAACATATAATAATTCTCCCAGGAATTGCTGAGTATCCAAAAATACGATTTAAAAACTCAAAATCTGTTGAATGATTTAACAAAACCCCTAATTATCTCACAAATGGTTTAAAAATTTTATGTGAAAAAAATCGTACTTTTTAAGAATTCTAAAGCTACGATTGCTAACTGGTTGCAAGAATAATTAACGCAATACAGAAAAGATATAGAAAAGTCAAGCAACATATAAGCTCAATTAAAGAAAGGTTAATTTATTTCAGCATCTTAATAGAAATATAAAATTCGATATAAAATCTAAAACCACCCCAAATACTTGAGTAAAATATATCACTCAAAAAGATACGAATCAATTTAAGACTACGTCCTAAACCAATATAAAAATATACTCTCTTCTCTGCTTTTGTTCAATATGCCCAATTATCAAAAAAAAAACAAAAAAAAAAAAAAAAAAAAAAAAAAGAAAGAAAGAAAGAGGAGGAAAAGAAAAGGAAGAAAAAGATGAAGATAATATATTTCTTTCAAAACTGCTGAAAATTACGCTGAGTTAAAAAAGATGAGATCTTTAATAAGAATGATAACCATAATATATTTACAACATGTTAAAGTTTAGGAAAAATCGTACTTTAATGAGTTCCCCAATTTGATAATTGAACATTAACTAATTCTAATTCATATGTCAACTTTACTTTCTATTTTACTTTAGTCTCTACTTGAATCTGTTTCCTGATTCAGAGTCCTCCCGAACATCTCATTAAGAATATAATAATGAGAAACACAAATATTGAAATTTACAACTTCAAAAAAACGTCAATTTACAGACACCGGTAATAAAAACCAGATTTAAAAATAAAATTCTCTCTCTCTCTTTATTGCATTGAACCTTTCAACTGCTAAAACACCCTCTTCTCTTCAAAAGGCTGAAACATTCCGCCCTGTCCGGAAAAAAAAAAAATCAATAGAGTTCATCAAAAAATATATATAAAAAAGAATATATAATAGAAATATTTCGAAAATTTTTGAAAAAATAAGAAAAATACAACAGAATAAAAGCATAATAATGCTAAACTTATTATCATTGTTAACACTCCGTCGTTGATTTGAGTGTACATAGTTTAATAGTTCCTTAATAGTTTTTTTTAAGTTTAATAGTTTTTAATAGTCTTTAATATGATCAATAGTTATTTTACTCGTTATATAAGAAGACAAAACAAAATATTGATTTAATATCTAAAGAAAATCAGACGTCAAAAAAACTAAGACACCTAAGAAAACACCTTCAATAACAATATCTTTTTGTTCTCCGCCCCTACTGTTTACAAATTGCATTTTAAAGAAAAATACATTATTTTTATCCAAATGCGAAAATACCGTTAAAAACTCCACATTATTCAGAGTGTAACACAAAGTAATCTACTCACAATCAAAATCGTTGAAAATAATATAAAAAAATTCAGTACTTTATTAAACCAGGAGGTTCTAAAAAATGAAAAATAAGTAAAATGTGTTTCTTAAGTTTAAAGATAACCTTAATTTAAAGATTCAACACACTCTTTTTTAATATTACCAACAGGTTTTCACAACTACATAAAATATTTGAGTATATAAAATACAAATATTGAAATATCATTAAAAAAACGTCAAGTTAAGACACCTAAAAAATTAATAAATGTCTCTTTTCTGCTTTTTTGAAAATGCATTTCAAATGCAACACATCATCCATTGGATTTCAACAATTGACTGAAATTAACGTATATGTACAAAAACTACAAATGTCATTCAGAAGACTCGCTAATCATGTACCGATACATCAAACATTTCAACAATGTCTCAGAATTTAAACCGAGAAAGTATAATGCGTTAAACATTTACATGAGAAGATGTTCAAATACCAGTGTCGTAATGTGATAATAATATTAACAAAAATAAGAGAAGCGTGAGATGTGAGTGTGTAGAAGTAGTAAGTTTTGTATGGTAAATCAGACAGATTTCAGCAGACTAACATGAAGTAATATTAAAGTGATATGATAATAAAAACACTGAGATTATAATTAAATTGTTCGATATAGGAAATAGGAAATCGCCAATTAAGACAGCGCTAACTACAGATTATATACAATTTCTCTTTCTGCTTTTTGATAACTTGCCAAACTTTTAAATAAGGAGAATTTGACAATGAGGATTCCAAAAGACTAATACTGTTTTTCGAAATGCTATAAGGAATGAGAAATACCGTTAAAAAAAAACTGTCTCGTTACGAGTATCATACATGCTGAAAAATAATTTCACATTAGTTAAAATCAAAATCGTTTATCAATACTACTTTGAAGTAGGTTCTAGTAGATTTGTTAAATTGGAATGAAAGATATATTGTATATAAACGATGTAATGAAAAGAAGGAGCACAGCACGTGATGCTATAATGTGTAGATAATGTGTATAGGTAATAAATATTTTATCTATGTACATAGTTTTGCACAACTAACTTGTAAGGACAAAATGGAGTGGGCGTTACTTTTCGGGTAAAAACTTTAGTTATAAAATACAAATAATTCTTAAATGATTACATTAAAAAAACCGACAAGAATCAATCTATAAGACACCTAAAAACTATTAATAAAACTTCTCATCTTATTCATGCTTTATGAAAATCAATTTAGAATTTCATAAGTTGACAACACAACCTTATCTATCCCTTCTAACTGCCCTACCAAGAATACCGTGACAAGCAAAACGTACAATTTTAAGACTATAATTCAAACTGAAACATAAGGTGATGCGTATGAAAAGTAGTAAGAAAAAAAAATGCGTAACTTTAATACGAAGGATCTCCCTTAAAAATTCTGTAACTGATAGCTAAAAGTTATGAAACAAAACAAAAGAAACCCTAAATTTTGTACAAGTATAACAAAAATTTTATATTAACAATAAAGGTCAGTTTCACAAAACAACTAATAATGAAGCTATAAAGCATGTAAATGACAAAAAACAACACCAATCCTATCCACTCAAACACACGTCACCTATTAAGACCACTAGAAGCGAAGCGAAAGACTATTCAAATAATTTCACTTTTTACTGACTTATTTATAGAAGTTGAGTATATACAATGCAGACATCGATTATTTTACTTGACCAAGATGCTGAAAAACAGAAAAGCTCAGTTAAACAAAACAGTCCCGAATGCTCTCTAACACATATTACCAAACTACCATCACTTCTCACATGATTGCGAATATATGCGAAATAATCAATAGCCATTTTAAGGGGGTATTAACCTATTAAACTAAAAGCTAGTGAGAGTAGATTAAAGTAAAACGTGAACACGTGAATGTGGAGAAACCGTAAAAAAAATTTTTTATTTACTAAATACCTTTTCAAACTTAAGTTAAAAAATAGATAAAGATAAACATGTATAAAAACATAAATATATCTCGAGAACAGGAAATCAAAGCATCTCGAATTATAGAAACATCCACGGTACATGTTAACGCAAACCTAAACCAATTAATAAACTATCCTTCTATCGAGCACTTATTTAACATTGCTATTCTCACTGAAAAGTACAGTCTATACTATTTATTCAAGATGACTATGACGAGAGGAGAGGGGATAATAAACACGAGCGAGTTAATAACTTTCATATAAATGATTACCAACATTGAAAGTGTCAAATGTATACAAGATTTTATAAAAATATTCGTACTTTTTAAAGAGTTTCGCTAAACATATGTAAATAGTGACAATTTAACAGATAAAAGCAACGATACATATACCTCTCCAAGCTATCACAATATCTTTTTAATTAAAACAGAGTTTCACAGCTAATGAAATATTTGCTGTATAGCAGGCAGATGGTTATATAAAAACAAATTATATGAAAAACTTTACCAACAAAACAACTGATGCAATTTTAAGGATCGCGCCAATAAACAGCAGATGAAGCACACTCAGAATAAAAAATTATCACATTTCAGCGTTTTTGAAATTGACCAGTTTCAATAAAACTACAACAACTGCAAGCATATATAATCATTTTCAGCTCATGCATTCACAAAACTAGGCCACATACACGTAAAAAAACTCCAACTTTTAACAGACCTCTAACCATAAATAATATCACAAATGTGTGGAAATATTTAGGGAGAGAAATCATTACGACTTTCAAGAATATTCTCATAATAGCTAGATGTTGTAGATGCAAAATTTCTAAGAGAAAAAGCGTATTTTATAAGTATAAACAATATACTAAATCATTACCTGAACAGATCTTCACTAACCACTAACATACAACACACCATCACTCACACCACACTAACCATAATAACAAACCAAACACTATCAATCACACACACAACATCATCACACATATCAACAACAAACGGCATCCATATCACACCACACAACTACACTAATCTACATCTCCGTCTTTATTCACTGCATCACTTTTTGAAATTGACATTTACCGATATATAGATTACACGAATTATCATCCTTTTCAATGAATGCTGAAATAATCATTGTAACAAGAAACTCCAATAATAAAGAAATTCACAAACAATCCATTTCAAATTGTTAGAGAAATTAGGAAGAAAACCCGTAACTTTTACATTCTAATAAACATGCTAATCGCGCGAAAAATCATACATACGGAAAAAAAGCGCAGCGCTTAGAAGTTTAGAAGATTAATTTTGTTATTATCAAAACAAGGTAAGAACAAACGTACGGTGAAGTTATTAAAAATCTATAACTATGCTATACTCATAGACACACAGAGGTTTGCTTCACACCACTAATGAGATAAAATTATTTGGTACTATTACGTAGATAAAAACAGAACACAATATTGAAAAATTTCATTAAAAAACGTCCAATACTCATCAGAAGACACCTAAAACTAACATTCGAGATAGCAAAATACGCTCGTTCCTGACTATTGCAATCACGAAAACTACTTTCGAGATTGACACACTGTGAATTTTTTTCTGTACCCTCTGAAATGCAATCACGCATCAAAAAGCTCAAACGATATATTAATAAACTAACACAAAAGTAAGTGTCATAAGATTGGAAGATAATCTATAAGGAGAAAATAAATTACGTATACGTCATATAAGAAAAGTTCATAAATATTCGATAGATGTGAAAAGATTTAAGAAACAAGCAAAAAGCGATACACTTTTAAAAGAAGTATAAAAATATTTTATTATTCATTAAAAACAGTTTTCACAACTAGAATGAAAATGATTTAGGAGCATGGTAATAAAAAAATCAATGCTGTATCTCATTAGACTTAATTACATACAAAACAAACGTCAACATTAAGGGACACCTAAAAACGGAAACATAATATACATCTCTCCACTGTTTCATTACATTCTTGACAACTCGCGCATTAATCAATTAGAACTCTAGCATAGTTTTGTTCTATTTGAGACTCGAAAGAAACTAAATACCAGAAGTTAAGACAAACTCTAAATTTTTAAGATTAATACAAATATAATATATGTCAAATGAGTGTATCGAAAATTTTCAAGAAAAAATGACTCCTATGATCGTTTGTACAAGAGAGCATACATTAAAATATTGTAAAGGATTGAAAACATTCTAAACCGACAAGCGAGGCGAAATATCTTACATAGAAATACATAAATTATACCTTCATCAAAACAAAGAATTTCTTTATAACTGTACATTCGCAACAAGAAAAACCGATATGATACATCTCGAAAAAACCAAACAAAGAAAAAGAAAAAATGCTAACGAGTGATTATTGAAGTTTGCTGAAATGTAATTCATTTCAAAAAACAGCATAGCAAACACAACCAAAAATAACTCTCTCCCACGGAGTGAAAATTAATTGAAGACACCTATAAAAGAACAATTAATATAAAACAACTACGCTTTTCGTGCATTATCTTGACAATTGCATTTTAAAGAAATACATTAACTTTTTTCAACTGCTTAATGACCAAGTATACAATGTCTTCTAATTTAGTAATTACAAAATAATATTCATCACCATGTTGAATACTTGATAACAACGGAATGTACTTTTTCCGGATATCTTAGAGTATTCCGAAATTTTCATTATTTACAAGAAAGAAAACGCACGTAAGAAAAATGGAAAAATCGTAATATTTAAGGAAACGTAAAACTTTTATATACTGTTTACTTTTGTTTTCCACAACTAAACAATATTTCGGTATATAAAAACAAATATTGAAACATATATGTCATCTCTAAAGACCAAAGTCAACAAGTTAAGACCACGTGCAAAACAAGAGCTCAAGTATAAAAAATACATTATCTCATGACGAAAATATAAGCATTTCAATATGAGAACACCATTAATTTTTTCCAGAACCACTGACATAGAAAATCGATCTTTTAACAACTCAAATTTTCAAGACTATAACGCTCGTAATAAATTGATAAATGCGTATGAAAATTTATAACAAATCCAAAAGAGAAGAAGCAGGAAAAGAATTGCGTAAAAATATAACGTCTAATAGAGTGAGAAAATTAGAGAGAAAAAAAGCATCAGTAATTTTAGAAGGTACATTATTGAATAAAACATTTCTTTCATAATAAAATATACCCTTCCAAAACAAATCTAATAAAAATTCTTGGTATCAGTAAAAACAAAATATTTGAAAATATTCATTAAAAAAACGTGTCATTTTTTGACACGCTTAAAACAAAAAAAAAAATTCTCTTTTATCTGCTATGTGAATTTTGACATTTCAATGAAGAAACTACGACCGGATGTACAATATATATCAGCTCCTGAAATAACCAGTTAAAAACTCCACACTTTATAAAGAATATAACCAGAGATAAATTGTTCAGAACTGATCTTTACGACAAGAAATACGTTACTTTTAATGAGATGTCGTAAAATTGATGTAATTCGAAAATATCTTAAGAAAACACGTAGATTCTTAGAGCGCGAACGAAACAAAGAAGTAGTACACAGATGTTTTTATTAACGAACAGATCTCTTCAACGACTAAATGTAAAAAATAATGCTGCGATATATAAACATACCAATCATTATAACAAAGATTCATGTATATAAAAACAGTAAAGATTTAATGACACCTAACCAAAAAGATATTATCAAAAACTCGCTTTTCTCCTTTTTGAAATTGCATTTTCATGAAACACATTATTTTTTCAAATCCTGAAAATCCCGTAAAAAACATTCATTTATATCATTTACAAATAATACATTTGTTCAGGCACAATTATGCTTAGACATATAAGGAAAAACGCACTTCTTATGAAAATAAGAGATTTCCAAAAGAATTAGTTATGTACATGTGAAAATATATAAAGGAAAAAAGCGATAAAGATCGAACTTGATACAAATGATATTTATTCAACAGACACAGGATTTACAACTGAATGAAATATTTTGTGACCAATAAAAAACAGGGATAAAATATGAAAAATCTTGCATTAAAAAACGTCAATATTAAAAGACAGAGCGATCGCTGAATTTTTCTAACTTACTAAAATGAAAATATCATCCGCGTCGTTATTAATTATGATTAATAGAATATTCAATGAGACCAAAACGTCATTTCTTTCAGAGGTGCATGAAACAAAAAATGACACGAGCCAGGAGCCAACACGACGACAATAATTAAAAACCTCAATTTTAAGACTCTTAAGAATAAAGATAAAGTATCAAAATATAATTACAAATTTAGCCGAGAAATACAGTACGTTGACGTATAAGCAGTGTCATAGGCAATGTATAAAAAGATATAATGAGTAGAAAATATTAAGAAAGAAGCCACGAGCCGGCATTTAAACGCATATTAAGAAATATACATTTATTATTATTAAAAAACAGAAAAAACGAGTATTTTATATAGAACTAAATGAAAATAAATTTAGTAAGCCCATGAACTATAAAAACCCAGAATATTTGAGCAATAAATTTGCAATATAAAAACAAATAACATTCGCACACCCTAACAAATTTAAAGAAGATTGCTCTTTTTCTGCTTATTACGAAATTGACCAGTTTAAATGAACAAAACACGAAATTATCTATCCTCAAATTCAAGCTTGAAAGACAGCGAGATAGACCTTGCTAAAACTCAAAATCCCTTATTAACAAAAAGCTCTATATGTAGCCAAATCATTCAAATCGGCATTGAAAATATGTAGTAAAAAATGCGTACTTGTCAAAGAGAGTTCAGCATAAACTTAACGACACTAGCTCACATGAGAAGACTTCTAAAAATCGATGAGCAGCAGCACAGCCAGAATAAACATAATTTGAGAAGTTGAATAAATTGTTTTAATTAGAAGACAGGTTCATTGTTACACAACATAATGCAGACAAGGTAATCAGTGCGGGTATTACGACTAACCATAACAACAGGTATTAATAGAAACATTCTCGTATAAATAGAGAAGGACGTGTGTCAGAGTTTCAGCACACATAGAAAGAACAACTTCATTGCTTAATAAGTATTTTTGCACCTAAATTTCTCCCTATTATTGTAATCCACTGGTATGATTAAGGAGGAAAAACATCCTATTTTTTTATTTCACATAACAAAGCTCAATAGTCTTGTCTAAAAACTAATATTATATAAGATCTCGTTATCCTTAGTTAACTAATCAACTTTAATTACAACATTCTTTGACTATCTTGATAAAATAACGGAAACTATTTAGGTTCTTAAACTATCAATGGGAATAATGCTAATTGTAATGTGTAAGAGAATTACAAGGAATAAGAAGCGTGACATAATTATTAGAGAGTTTTACTAATTCCTTGAAGTAATATAATAATTGCATTTTACAAAAACTTTAGGAGTGAATATGTTCTATAATAAATCAACAAACACCAAAACTATAGCGTAAAGAAATTAACGATGTAATAAACGAAGCAAGTCAAAAAATTTCAAGACAATCCTAAAACATATATAAGTAAAATCCTCCGAAACTACATGTATGTTATTAGATTTGACATTCGCAATACAACGAAAAAGTTAATTTTTCTTTCAATTCTGAAAAATACCGTTAAAAAAACTCAATTTTAAGACGTTTAAAACAAATAATATTCACTAGTAAGCGTCTGAAAAGCATACACAGAAACAATCGAATATTAAGAGAAGTTCTAGCAATATATGGAAAACAATGTAATGCGGACAAAACGTCTCAGCAAAGTCCGTAAATTATTAAGAAGAATTACATTTTGTTATATGAAAAACCAACCTTAAAACATGACTTTCCAAACTATTAAAGGGTTTACTCAAAATCTGAGTAAAAACACAATATTAAATTTCATATCATACATCAAAAACGGGTCAAAAATTAACAACCACTAAAAACTGATATAATAAATTCATCTTCGTTCTGCTTTTTAGGACATCGTACCAATTTCAATGAACTCAGCACCAACATCAGATAATATATTATCCTTCAAATGCTGATAATAAACCGCTTAACAACTTCAAAATTTAAAGACATTCTGAGACTATAAGCTGTTCAACACTGTATAGAGCTATTAAATCAGAAAAAAATATCGTAACTTTATGAAAGTATATATATATTTAAATAGTGAAAATTAAGACGAAAGCGTGAATGTTCTAAGAAAGTTGAAAAACAAATTCTTCATTCGCTATTAAAAAGCATGAGTTTTCCAACAACTAACGTGAAATATTTGGTCCAATATACTGTGCTATATTAATATAAATAACTGTCAAACAAGAATACATTTTCATATGGAAATTACAAAAACAATTATAACATATTCTCCTTCTTGGAATCCTATCTGATCTTTTTGCAATATGAACGAATTCAATGAAACACATACTTTTTTACACCAACGTTGGCTGAACCACTACACAGATATAACAAAAAATAATACAATATCCATATCAAGATTAATTACAAAAAAAATCTCTGATAAAATAACATTTATAAAAAAGAATCCTACTTTATAAGACGTTACTTAAATATAGTGATAATGTGAATGAACATCTCAACGAAAAAGCCAATATTTAAGAAAGCGTTAAAAAGTTACATCCCTTTATTCCAGCAATCACGGGTAATATTCAAACCCTAAAAATTAAATAATTATGCAATATATATAATCAAAACTAATAATATAATATGAAAATATTTAAGTACATTAGACAAAAACCCGTTCAGGTGTGAAGACACCTAAAAAACAATCTAAATTACTTCTCTTCCAGTAACTGCTTATTATCTAAGACACATGAAATGCCACATTTCAAATGATAACACAATTCTTTCTATTCAAGACTGCTGAAAAGAGGAAATACACGGTTAACACAAGCATCAATTTTAAGAACTTAAACACGAGAATAACTTCAATTTAAGAAAAATTTAAGAGCAAAAATCCGTGAGCTCTCTAGAAATAGTAGAAACATAAAATTCAGCATGTGAATGTGAAATTTAAAAAAAAGCGAGAACATTTAAAAAGTTAAAAAATTGTTTCTAATCTATAAAACAAGTCCGTTTTCACCAATAATGAAAACTATATATAGAGTAGCCCTAATCTGAAACAAAACAAAGTAAAGAAAATTCATATAAAATTAACACGTCCAATTAAATCACACTAGGGGAACCCAATTAAGTCCATGGGAATATTCCTCTTTCCAAATATGCATTTCTTATTTACACATTCATTTTTCAAATGCTGAAAAAAGCGTTAAAAAAAAACCTCATTTACAAAGAAATATTACAAAATAATTATCAAAAATGGAAACCTAAGGGAAAAAAAACATCGTGACAATATGTGTAGCCAGTTTAAATTGCTCATTAAAGAGAAGCTAATGTGAAAAATATTAACGCTAACAGGAGCAAGAGCAGCGAATAAATTTATATAAGTTATAAAATTATATATTAAAAAACAACGGTTATTCCACACTAAATGAACATACTTCACAATATGGTCCGATATATAACAATATACACAAGATATATTACGAAAATTTCATTAAAAAAACGTCAATTTAAAAACACCTAAAACTATATTCAATAAATCACTCATTATCTGCTATTTATGAACAACTATTAGACAACATACTCCAATAGATAACACATCTATTTTTTTTCAAGGCGACCTGAAAAAAAATACACGTTGACACAGCACATAAATTTAAGCATTTTTAACCTAAATAATTTCAAGATGCTTGATAAAATTGAGGACGAAAACTCGTAACCTTTATTAGAGAATTCCAAAGAATCCTTTGCCATACCTGTGAATAACTCTTATATCGAAGAAACGATCCAACGTCTTAAATCACTTATAGAAAGATTTAAAACACTTCTGTTTTGTATTTAAAAACAGAAGAATAATTCTAACTTAATGAAATACAAAATTAGGAGCCACTTAAATATCAAAAAACAACAAATATCTATCTCACTTTTCTTGACTTGTAAAAGCAGTCAATTCAGAGACACGCGCAAACATATAAGTGAAAAATTTCCTATCTTTTGAAATTACATTTTAAAGTTTTTAAGCAAATGATAAAAGACTCTTCAATAATGGTTGTCGGCTCAACAAAGACCTCATCAAATTAGTATAAAAATATCAGTTAAGCAACCTCAAAAAATTATAACAAATATACACCACTTATCAGGAAAATCGCACTGGCAAAAAAACACTCACTTTTTTAAAGAGTATAAGAGAATATTGGTGAGGTTCAGCTAGTGAATCATCTTAAATAAACAAAAAATTCAAGGTAAATTCAGAACGATTAAAAATCTTTCATGTTCTTTTAGAAAAGGCATTACGTGTTTCGAAACTAATGCTAAAACCCACTAACACCCCATTTCAAACCCAATTCAAATTTCTTTCCTTCACAGGAATCAATTAGCAACGTTGAACATTGACAAACAATTTATAAATCTCTCTCAAGATAACAATGCTTCATTTAAACAACTTAATTGCAATGTAATTACGAAAATCATATTAAATTCATACGCGATTAAAGCATTTCTTAAACAATTTCAACTTTTTCTAATATCATTTCCTCCCGAGACTTGATGATCGATTGATGACTAAAATATCGAGCCCATCCCTTAGACCATAAAACTATTTCTTTCACATTGCTTGAATTCATTCCAATACCACAAGTGGATTAAACAGTTGGAAAAACTTAATTATTTTTGGTTAAGTATCTTACAAATGCTCTTACAAATAATTGGCTATTAATCTAATATCAGGTGAAGTCCATTTAATTCGTATTGACAAATCATAAATCTAAAAAAAAATGAAAAAAATTTTTCAATAAATCAATTTTTATCAGTCTCTATACAACTATACCTTCGTCATATGTACTATTTACCGATCGAATACTCTAGTATAAAACATATTTAAGCCGATCAACGATACCTTTACTGCCTTAAATAATTGAGTATGATGTTAATCATTTCTATCCGTTTTACCATCGATAAAACAAATACTGTATGTAACTTTCAAGTCGCAGATCTGCTCTCATCTTTTCATTTCTTCGACGCCCGCTCATTCCTTATAAAAACACTTTATAATTAAAAAATAAAAAACTCGAGATAAAAAAAAGGAAAGAACATCGCCATTAAAATATATTTGAAATTTATAGAACTAACTTCATTTATTTTTGTAAATATATAGGCTTTTTCACATAGAACGAACGCCCCTCAAAGACAAAAAATGGCAGGTAGATAGTTACGTGATTGAGGCAAAGATAATTTAATAGCTCTACTTGACTAACCACTATTAAAGATATCAAATTATAATTAAAGAAGAAATACCTTTCAATATTACATAATTTTGCACCTTCTATAGCGCACGTATTTACCTGTCGCCCAACTATTCCAATAAGACGAAGGTCTAAACGTGTAACCCCATAAAAGTAATTTTTTGAGACAAAAAAATATTCAAGTCCAACTTTATTTCAGATATTACTTACGTTCGGTGTCCATTTTAATTTCCCAAACTCAACTTTTACCTAATAAACGTATCAATACAAGATTTCAAACGCATGTTAGTGCATAGACATTGATGTATTAGTTATCATTTTCGCTTAATTTTTTTCCATTCCATGTGAAACACAACTACGTCTTATTCGTGCATCTTTCAATAACCGACCTCTCAGAGAGTTAACTCTTGCTTCGACGCACGTTTCTTCCCATGAACGAACATTATACTCTTTCAAAAAAAATAAATAAATAAAAAAAACAATTTAAATATATACTTCGAAAAGTTTAATTTTATAAGAGCACATTCATATTTTTTAATAATCAGAGCCTTAAATAAGGAACATAATAACAAAACCCATACCTAAAACCGTTTCTTCGGAAGAACCAATAATCCAAGGTGGTGGAAAGGTAGACTTTAATTTTTTTCACAATCTGAGCATACCTATATTAGTTCTTTACTGTGTCACCTTGTCCATCTTTTTATATTTTTCGTGCACCTTCATTTTTTTTTACTGACATTTCTCAACCAACATCAATCATGATCACCGTTACAACTTGTTTGAAAAGTATTATATGCGCCTACATTTTCAACTATCAAAAACCTAATGCAATCAATAATTTCCTTAAATATGTCTAATCAAACCGATTTTCCATGCAGTTACAATTTTGGAAACCCCCTATTTAATATCATAATCTTGTGCAAACCAATAATCCTAATTTAAATTGTGATATCTTCTTCTTATTTAATAATTCTTATTTATTCATTCGTCCAAACGAAAATTCACCTTATCAAACAGTCTAATTTTTGTTCTTCCCGCGCAACACACTTTTACACATGAGGATCTCTGAGCTTGACGATTCTGCAAAGCACATTTTCCATTAAACAAAAATTTCTTCAACTTTCTGCCCCAAGTCCCAAAACCTGTAGAACCTGGTCTGCACGATACACGACATCCAAAATGGGCGTAATGGAAGAGAGGAAATCGCTCTGTCCCACGAGGAGGCGGTTCACATCTTAGGGTGCAAACATCGAACCGGTGCGTATTTACGACATCGCGTAACACGGAAAAGCAATTCATAAACGAATGCAACGGAGTTGAAACTTGCTTCCAGTCAGAAAAAAAATTTAGAACTTTCTTCGTCTTCTAACCGATATTCCCTAGGAGAAGCTCGACACGAAACCTTTATCAATCTGAGTCTTTGTTAACCCGATGGCTAAGATACAACGCAGGGTTTCCCTTTGATCTCCGTAGACTGCTGTTCGAAAAATATAATTTCGGACAACGAAACCTGGAATGTTGCAGATTCATAATCTGCCGGGGATACGGACGCTGGGAATCAACATTCTTGTTAAAATTACTGCGAACAGAAATAAAACTTTACACGAGATATCCCTTAATTAGCTTATGCTCTGAAATAATAATGCATCGATAAAGCACCTTTTTGAAAAAAGCACGCCCATCACAAGCTGATGACGACAAATCACGAACTAAATCCTCTCGAATCAAGAAACAAAGCTAAACTCACATCAAATCATCGTACCAAATCAGCGAATGATTTTTCCCGATTTTCGTGTCACGCGCATCCGCCGTCCATCTATATGGGAAAGAACAGAATCGGAAAGCTGATATCGATACTTTTTCCCCGGAGAATGATACTTTTTCGATCGCACTCAGATTTTTTTCAAAACTCTCTCCTTACTACCCTTCTTGGGTGGATAAGCTAGAAGATATTTGGTCCTCTAGGATGAATCGCGTTATTCGAAGATGTATGATATCCAAATTCCAGTACAGCCAGAAGCAAATTGTGCACAAAGCTAGCCAGCACACGCCGCGACAACTTCTAGATAGAATACTTAAAATGCATTGAAGCCAGATTGACATTTGCAACAACATACGTAATATACCGTAGCCAGTCATCACCGGACAATTCTATCAACAATTTCGCACAAACATTATACCCACTTTTTTAAAGCTACCCATCCAACCCCAAATCGCACGCACAATATGAACCAACGGGACCCCCATCGAACCGATCACAGATTCTTCGGAAACCGCCACACAAAAACTTACACAGCCTCTCCCCCGCCCTAACTCTACCACCGAAACCTCGTGCCCCCTTGACCCCTTACGATATGTCTCGCTAGCTGAGCTGTCCGAATAAAGACCAGTAGCATGCAGGATACCTCCTGTCGACCGACGGGACCGAGATCAGTATCACCCTCTTCCCACCGACACTCCTCGACACATACAGACCCATCCGGAGCCACGATGTGGTGAAGACTAATAGCAACGGACCACCGTTCAATACCATTTCATAAAGTGGCATTTCGTCCCCATTCACTACTCCGCGTCCCACGAGCTATGTTAGCAGGATAGCCATTCCGTACCACACCTATTCACTAACTACGTCGACAAAAAAAAAACTGCACACCCCACTCAATGTATACCCACCACTCTTGGACACTAAAACCTTCTTCCTTCTCAGTACTTGCTCATGATGAACATAGACCGACGTTTACAGCCACAATCGAAATAGAAAACTTACTATTTCTCTCGTTACTACCCACCTGAGAGCCCCAATACCGCCCATTACTGATACCGCTGCAACCACAACACTTTAATAGACACCAGGCATTATCCAACCACTCGCCCTCTCCTACAACCAGAACTATCCGTGACAATTGCCACTATGCCACCCCTCAACGCACCAAACAACAAAGATCCCCAGCCACCCCTTCCAAGACCTCACTAACAATATCCTACTCCCCTGCGTTCTATACATCACGCCCTCCCCGTCCTGTTAAATCGAACAACTAGGAATACGTATCTGCTCAAACGTACGATTCGCTTCATCTATCCTAAGTTCTTTCATTCTATTCTGATAACTCGTACAATGACCAATAAGCTTTTTATCAAAAACCCACTTCCTTCCCAAGTCCACGCTCAACAACAGTCTATTAACTTCACCGACTCCGCCAGTATAACTGGCTCTGCCACTTAAATTCAAAAAACCCCGATTTCAGTTACGTACAAGACTCTGATTCACCGAACCCCCCGCTCGCATCCCCTAGACCCCAGAAAACACTATCAAAAAGAGTCTATCTCTATCCCTCACTCCTCTGCGTCTCACCGCACTGCCCTCTGATCATGCGCTAAACCCCATCTACGCCAGCACCCGACCTAAATTGCTCCGCGCGCGAGCATAGCACTCACAAGCGTTACTATCGATCCGCCTGCGCATATCCAGTCTGGTCTGGACCTTCGAGATTGACCAAATCTTTAATCTAACTTTTCTTTGACACGAACAGAAACCAGCATACGTCACCATAGTAAAAAACTACCCACGAAATTCTTCAACGATATCGTGCGACCGTCCCGACGAATTAGCCACATATCTTCACAGCGCTCAGACCACGGCCACCACCCCTGCCTTCCTCGACCTTCACCACATCCACATACAGCACTTGGATGCCTCAGTTTTAATACGAGTCACTCGCCACCCCTATCACAAAAAACTTCAGTACGGGGAGCTCGTTAACTACGATACATGCCCCACCGCAATCTACTTCTTCTGACCAATTGAGGAGTAAGTGAGGCATTTTTTACGCCACTCACCACAAATCCCCGCTGAACAACACTTAAAATCGCCACTACAGCATAGCCCAAGCAAACGCCTCTCATCTGTCCACTCCCCTCAGGCTCCCAAACCCGAGTCTCCCCCTCCAGTCTCTAGAGCCACAGACAAACCCACATTTACCTACACTAAAACCGACACAACTAGGCCCAAAGCCCCTATCATATTCATCAACTTGGCGAAACCCTCACTACAGCGGCTGTATTGCCAGTCCTCCGACCCGAACCTCCCTTGAGACTTATCAAGCCATCATGCACAGACACACAACACATATGAAGACTCGAGAGCCCTCTATTCCCACAGTGCTGACCCACGCGCATAAGATACCCAAACCCCAGACATACACCACAAATAAAATACAATCGATTCTGAACCCACTAATCAGAAGCCACATCAAACATAATCAACATACCCGTCCCGATAGCATAATCCCATCTATATCCTACTCCCCCGAAACGCGGGAAGCACCATCCCAGCTTTATCAGGTACCAATCATTTGACAAACCGCCACAATATGACATCTACTTCATAAATAAAGATGATTTCGAAACAAACTCTGTCAGTCACGGCATGTATCTCCCGCTAGAGATCTAACTCTCCTCGATTTGGATTATCGATGCTATAGATCCTCGACGCGGGCATTCTCTCTGACCAATAAAATTAATCCAACCTCTACTAACGTAGGCATAGCGTAGCTGCCTTATAAAACACGTTAAATGGAAAGCGGATCGAAACGAATTTATCAATGACTCCGTTAATGGAGTTTCCTTAGAATACCATCAAATTGAGACGAACACTACCCCAAGAAAGAATTTCACTCTGCTCCGCAGAAAGCCCCTCCCCCCACCCTCCCCGTGTGTTAGCAGGTTCACTGGAACCACCAACCTTCACTCAATTGCCCCCAAGAGATGATTAGAAGAATCCCTGATTGGAGGACACTAACATTTGGTTAAATCACGTTTTTCGCGTAAGTGAAGCCTCACGAGATTCTCACACGTTCTCTCCCGGAACATTTAGAAGACAATATCACTTAAAACAAGAAGGCGGATGTTTCCGGCTACGGTCCCACGAAACGATGTAATGGACACTAAAACTATAACCAATAACTATCTAACAACGACTTTCCCAGGGGCATCGACGACCATTCCGCAGAGTAATGCAAGCGAAGGAGCATGTCCCCTATGTTTTTATAACACTTGTTTTTGAGTTTGACACCGAAAACTGGCAAATCTTGTCAATGGTAAGGAAAGGTGTCCGCTTAGATGGATGCATTCGATTGAGAAGATTTCTTAGTGGGTATCGCGACAAAAGTTCATGTGGCGATATCGTGCAAAATGTCGGTTCTATTATATTAGGAAACTCGCCGACCGAGAGCGATGATTGTCATTTCTGTAACCGGGTCGCTTTATCCTGTGGTTGGACGCCGGTCTAAGATGGCTATATTAACGTGAATCCATCCGTAGATAGGATGGGGACACGGGGATGGTGAAAGTTATTAGAATTAATGGGTAACCTGTACTGAGCAGTCGTCTTATCCTTGAGTGCGCGAATCATGATTAGCTTTAAATGAATGTAGCAACTACTTGTTGAGGTGTAATAATCCAAGAAACGAACGATTCAGAGCAATGTATGTGAAACCACTGTGACTCACGGCGACCATGCGACGTGACGTGAACCTCTTTGACAGTAAGATGCGATGAATTGATTGTGGTTTCGTTACCGGTCCGTCGTGACGCGATTGTGGCGTTATGTAGATCAATGATTGTAAGCATGTCAGTATCATATCAGAGTAAAGTTCATGCATATGCGTAGCCTGCTCAAAGACAACATAAATCAAAACTAGTGTGCGAATCTGTATGCTGCGCTACACAGGTAATGTGACGGAAACACGCTGTCTCTTCCTGCTTATGCCAATGTCGCCTGGTCGTGTCTGTAAAACACCGAAGCGAAATGTATGCACCTGCATTAAATGGGCGGAGTTTTGTTAGTGACAGCGCCGTGTTTGAGGCAACATGTGACAGTGATCTTGGAGGACATTGGGCATGCTGAGAATCCGACCCCGTCACTATCGCTAGTTCGATATGGTAGTTTTGACTGACAGCTATGGGAAACAAGCTAGAACCGTTTCACTTGGAGTTGACGATGCTTCACATATTTATGCAAGGTGAAAAGACGAGGCCGGAGAATTTGATGCTGATCCTTATATTTTTATTTCGGAAAGAAGCTGCCTTCGGGTGGGGCCCATATTACTCAAATAATCATAGATCTGTAGCATAGGGGCAACTGGTATGTACTAACGACGTGTTTAGTGTATCTGATGCAACATATTGAGAAGTTTGTGAAACCATTCACCGGTTCGGGATGCACTGAAAGTGATTAGGGATCATGTGTGGTCAGAGAAGAAAGAGAAAAGGGAGAGGGGCTTTGATTGAAGTTTGCAAATTTCTTCAGAAACTTCTTTGACAAGAGTTTTGAGATTAAGTGAAACAACGCGCGTCATTCGACAATTTGCCAGTTCAAGTGAGAGCACGAAACAGTCTTGACGGACTCTGTATCTTCGTATTGGCCGCGGAAAAACTGTTACATCGATCCGAATGGGGCTTAGCTATCATGTGGTCTAGATTCGAGAAGGTGGTATGGTGGAATCTGAGTTTACAGAGCGACATCCAGCATGCAGATTTGAAAAGAGCCGTGGAGAAGAGCCGCCCTGCGATATCGTTGCAAGGCACTCCACCCAGCGCTAATCTATGTCACGATAATTGCACATTTGAATTGAGCGCATGAACAGGACGCATAAAAGCGACAACGTGAATTTAGTCGAACTAAACTCGTCTGGTTCTATAAACCCACCCCGCCGGACAAAGTTAAGTGTTCGGTTCGAAAGTCAGAAAAATAATAAAAACACAGAGACGTAACGAAGGCTAGTAACCATCAACAGGCGACCCCGTGAACAAGGGACTTCGTTGATGAGCGACGCATGTGAACAAAATTTAAGCCATTTTTTCCAGATTACTTGGCTGGATTTAATGTCATAAGAGAAGCCAGTTTGAACAGAGTTCTAGAACAAAAAGAACTAGCTACGCTCTACTGTTATGTAAGGTTTTCCCAATTCAGGAATGAGGCGAAAAGTGGTCGCTCAGCATGGATTTGCAGCGATGTGTATGGGATCAGGATGTGATGAATATCGAGAGTTGCGGATAACGTGTGGAATCAATTCTGCTATGGAAATATGGCTATTGAAGTGACTGTGAATGAGATAAAAGCGCAATGCAAGATGAGAGAATTGACTCAAATGATCAAGGCAGTGTTTAAGTATACAGGGGTATCTAGAGGGGTGTGATAATTGCACGAGAATGAACAAGGTGCGTTGTTCAGGAAAGTATGGAAGTGAAAATTCAGGACGAAGTTCAGGAAATATAGCGAGGCCATTTGCACGCGGACGTAGAGATTCGCTGAGTGAGAAGAGATATAGATCTGCGATTCATGGAAGATGACAGTATTCATGAATCATATGATGGAATGATCGGGCGTCTCAGTAATTTCATAGAGACAAGCTATAGTTGGAAGGGAGTAGTGCTACATTTAGGTTTTTTTCTTATTTGTTAGTGCTTATTTATCTCATTAATTTGTATCTTCATTTTATTTTCTTTCATATTTTAGCACCCGAACGTAAAAATATTATGACAAGAAAGAGTAAAGAATGAACGCTTCATCAAAAGACGGCATCATCATGCCCCAGTTCTGAAAGATCTTCACTTATGCACTGGGTGTGAAGAGGGGGAATATTTTAGTTTTACGAAGGTGGAAACTATTTAATAATAACCAGTTTATTATTGATAAAAAAATAAGTTTTCCCAGTTTAGTTAAAACAAAAAGATATAAAAATACACACACACATTCTATATATTTTTTTCTGCTTGATTCTGAATCCAATAATAAACAGCGCAATGACCGAGATTAATAAATGTCATCGACGCTTCACTGTTTCTTACGTTATACGTTTGAATTGTTAACTATAACTATATTATTTTATTTATAAATGTTCATAATTTAATTTTTCATAATTTTTTCTAATGACCCTATATATATATATATCTTTCTGTAGGCATTTTTTGATGATTTTTTTTGATATTTATTTCAATATTGATCGAGTTCTAGTATAGTTAGTAAAATAATGCATATTAAAATTTGTAAACTTACACAGCATTGATATACTATCGCCGTGAAATTACGAAATCTGAACAAACAAACTTAGACAACAGAAAATAAAAGCTAAATCAAAAAAACAATCACAAATATTTCTATTGATTAAAACATTTTATAGGAATTGTTTTTAAACACTGTTAGATATATTCCCTGTCTTACATTATCACTGATTATTCATTTATAATTGATTTTTAATATTTATTATAATTAATGTGCCTTTGAAGCCGACATGAATTCCAATCTTGTTAAACGGTTCCGTTTCTTTTCCCACTATTTTCTCTCTTTGGACCTTCACCATCGTTCTTAGGGTAAGGCTCGTCCAGAAGACTGGTTTTTTACTCCACCCTAGCATGAAGGAAGGAATAAACGTGTGGTGCAGGTCTGAAGGCATGAAATATTTGAATTGTAAAGCTGTAATTATTAATTTCCTAAATTGAATAAATACTTCATTGTACAAACAAGTGACGGAATATAGACTATAACTGTGCGACAGAACATGAAATTTGCTTATTATTATTCTTATTTAAGAACTATCACAGCTGTGATTTTTTCGTAAACTTCAGTTTCATCATGGGTATTTTTAAATGTGTTTGTTTATTTGAGATTCAGTTCGAAAATCTTTGAGGCGCTGTGTTCAGTTGTTTTTTCAGCTTGACTGGCTTTCTTGAACGTTGCGCCGGACTATTCACGGGAAATTGGAAAGAGTCGCTCTCATTTGATTGACTTTTATACGTAGAACAAAAAAAACCTGGCATGATATATTCCAAGGTAAGGGCGTTACTACTATCGTTAATCATTTGATTATTGTTTTCAGTCTCTTACATTTACATTTGCAGCGGTTTAGAATAATCTCTAACATTTCCGTTATCAACACTCCCCAGTTGCTTTACTGCAACTTGGATGGGTTGACCTCATGATTTAAATTTCGCCCGACGACTTTCGATTGCCATTATTTCGCTTTAATTGAATTTAATGCATGTATTTGTTAATTTTCAATGACGACTTCAAGGAAAAACAAAGACATCCATTAACAGTTCGGTAAACATAACAACTTACAAACGCGTTGAGATTGATTGTTTCTATGCTTATTATTCCATTAATTAAATATATTATTCTTGTTTATTTTTCAATTAATGGTTCTACGGACGGTTTTTATAATATTTATACAGAATGAAATCAATGTTTCTTGTCCTTGTCCGTCAGTTTTAACATCAATACTAAAAAGGCCTCAGGTGATGGCATATAAGAAGGGAGAAAACGGCTGCCTATTGCAATAGGCTTCTAAAACTTTTCAAAATAAAAAAACTTGGATGTTGGAATTTTGAAAATTAGGACTTACAGAACTATTTTGACTGTTTTCTTTTGAACTTACAGAATGGAGACCTGATTCTATGAAAATTATAAACTAAACCGATCATAAAGAAATAAAACTGAAAATAAACCTGAAATATAAACAAGAAATTATTGACACAATATATAAATAGAAAAAGTAATATAAAAGACAATAAAAATTGATACTCTGACGGAAACTTACTAGTGACAATAGAAACAAGGAAGTACTTATTACTGACTTAGAACAATTAGCAAACTAGAAAACAGAACTAAAAGCGGAAGAAAAGGAAAACCACTATCCTATATAAACCGAGAAGACCAAACCAAATAAGACAAACACACTACTTATGTATTTTTTATTCTGTTGCTCAAATATTGTCCTAGAATTGTTTCATTTCTTCTAATTTAATTTTTTATTTTTTTTTTCTATTATTTACTTCTGACTTCGTAGAATTCAAGGTCCAATCTTGTATTGTAGATATTAAGGACTTTATTCGTGTTTAGTATTCACCTTGCATGTTAACTTAACCACTAAATCTTTTTTATGCCGGCTATCGGTAAATTCGGATTGGGTCGGTCGTCAAGTATTGGCTCTCATCAATGGTTATCGGTATCGACTTCATTTGTAACTAATTTGGTGTTTGTGATAGAAGAATTCATGGTACTTGTTGTGCTGGATTTTTGTTGCATAAATTCCAATTCGGTTCTTGTAATCTGTTCCATGCCATGTTTCAGTTCTGACTTTCTTTTCCACTTCAATCGTGTCTTTGATTCAGATTAGCTGTTCTTCACGAGGATCCGCGCCCCCAATAAAAATAAACTAGATCGGAGAAACCCGGAACTTCACGCAAGCCCACCTATCTTCTGGAACTCGGAAACCCCACCAACGCATTAGCTTACCCTTTGGAATTTTTGTTTGTACCTGAACATTCTCCCCCAAGTCACCCCAGAGGGAATACTATACAGAGCCATTTCTATAAGAACAAAAACAGTATTTTCGCTAGAGATTAGACCGCACACATAATGCCTCCACCCTATTCGCCGCGAGAAAAGCCCGTCTAAATTGATACATATCCACGCTTGCAACTAGTTCATCATAAGAACTCCTAAATTGCTGATGTCCGGGCACCTCATTTAACTAAACCCACTTAATCATACAATGATAATCAAACCACGCCGTCGGACGGGCGTGCGTCCTACACAATTATTACTTGGGGGAACACCCCTATTCAAGTCTCGATTACATATCGTTTGGTGGTCTCTCTGACCTCTAAGCAATAAAAACGATCTAACTATTACAATTGGAGCAATCTTTATTGATATTTTATAAATTTCTACTCTCATTATTTTTCAGTCCGAACGAAATTTCACTTACTAATCAACCATATTTTTTCTATATACACGGCGCATGCGGACAACACCCCCTACGCTTTAAACCAACTGACGACCTCCTACGCGTCTACTTGCGTCATAGTACGATATTCTACCCGCACTTCACTTCTCCACTGAGCATTTAGTCCTCAATGTCTAACACACAGAAAAATTTACCTCCCCGAACTTCACCCTAGCCTCCCAAGAATTACAGTTACAATACACGGAAACCATGAATGAAGAATAACACGCACTCCAACGACGCAATGCCCCGATGCACAGCGCCGCTCAGCCATGCAACGAGGAAAATCCCGCCTCCTGCTCACCCAGCGGTAACGACCCGCTCATGGGTATCTAAGCTCATATCAGTATGTGCTCGAGAGTTGCAACCCATTCTCCCCGGCCCAGTACAATTACCGCACCGGCTGCACAGGACACAGCCCATATCGATCAATCAATGCGCACCCACGCCGCATATCGTGTGAAGAGACCTCGCAGGCCTTTCCACTTCATAAAAAGAAATTATTTCTAAAGACTATTCTCATGCTGTTAGTACTACAGATATTCCCCAGCGCAAGTATCTCCCTCGACCGAAACTCAAAATGGTTTTAACCGATGGTAAATCCAAGTATCCCCTCGATCTCCCAGAGAACCTTGCTTGTTGAAATGCTTCTTTCAACAGACCCTTGATTGCGAGATCATATCTGCCGGGGGATAATTCATCTTTTAACTCAATACTATCGACAAGAAACGAATAAATCAAAGCCTACCTTATTTTTACTGAGAAACAAACTTTGCATTCCGATTTATAAGATTTTAAAAACCGCCCTCTCATAGTATGAGACTAGAACTGAAGAATTAAATTCTTCTTCGACTCCAAAAAAGAACAAACCGAAATATCAACTTACCATAAACTAGAGAGGATACTTTCGCATATCCTTACGCCCATCGCTTCAATATATGAAAGAACAGACAATAATACAGACGACTATGCGATGACTTTTATTCGCCGGCAGCGCTGTACTTTACTTCTTCGCACGACTCAGACTATTTCAACACCTTCCTTACCACGGTCTGGTCGGATTTGGACCCGCATTCTTGGCTCCGCGCATTGAAATCGGAACTATAAGCAGTATGAATCACAAATCTCCTAGCCAAGCTTGACCAATGCAGAACGCTACCCAGCACCCTGAAACACTTAAAAATCTTGTAAGCGATTTGAATATCCGCAGATCGACGAAACGTTCGTCTAAAGGCAACGAATTCTTTCCAACACCGTTTAAGAACCTCAACAGAACGACCTGACATAACGTGAATCGTAACAGACAAGCATCATTCGACCAGAAAGAGACACGTTTCCCATTTCGCACACCTTCCCCGATAATTCGTAGTATCCCCGATACGATTATGAAGGGCATTGAGAAGTCTACACCAATACTTGCTTTTAAATCGGGGCCAGTGAACGATTGGCCCGTCTTAATGGCATTAATTCCCATTCCACACGACGCCTATCCCGGTGTATTCGCCTTTTATTATAGGAAAAAAAAATCTCGCCCCTTTGCGACCCACTAACTTTGTATAAATGAAGTCCCCCAAAAAAGAAACCCCTTTACCTTCCCAGATAAGCCCAAACCGCATTTTTGATGAAATTCATAGAAACAATATTAAAGAAAAACCATGCCAAACCAATCACTAGACGATAAAATAGATGTTTCAATCGTAACACTAGGAATACGTTTCAGGTCAACGCTCCGTGGAATTTCCGTTCTTACTCCTGACACTCGGCCAACAAAGGGGTTCTTAAAACACTTTCCTGCTTCAGCACAAAAATTATTCGTCCTCCCGGTTCTGGCTCCTGTATCCTCCAATCAGTTGAAGACCCATCTTTGCAGCGCTTGTCGTCCAGCTGTACCTGATCTCTTGGCGCATTTGAAAATTTATATAAATTCAGTGGGTATCATAACAGCATTGACTTCTCTGTTCAGGAGAGAGATTTAATGAAAGATTCCCCGTCGACAGCCCCCGTACTTCATGCTTATCTAGGCACCTTGGCGGCCTCGTTTTAAAGAGCCTACCAACGAAGGGTCTTAACTAGAACAACCAGCCGAACATCTGCCCATTTGACCATAGAAGTGAGAGCATTTCCGCCCACGCAACGCAATTGCAGGGCCTCGCAACAGTCTATTGTTAGCAAAGAAAAAGCCCTCATCCGCTAAGGCAACTATATGTTTTCTCTGATCCATCACTTATTCCCCGCGACTGACAAGTCTCAAGCGCCCAGCCCTGCAACTATGGAGCCACAAAAAAATATACGTTAAATTAATTACTCCGAGAACTAAGTTCTACTCGCTAACTTTACAATTTTCGATAAGAATTAAAATTTTGATCTTGGAAAGACCTCTCATTATTATGTATTCCGTGTTGCAACCATTTTTGATTTTTATTGTAACCTCACGGGGACAATTTCCCTTTGACGTTAACCCGAACTTACTTGCGATGAGCGCTTACTCCCTCACAAGCGAAAGAACCTCCCCAAGCGAGCTCGACAGGAAATTTTCAACAGGTCCGTTAGAGTTTCTTTAGGAAACTATCATCTTCTCTTGAGCCGCCAACCGTACTCCAAGGAACAAATTCTTTAACAAACCCCCGTTGAGTTGACCGCAATCTCTATGTCCGGCAGGCAAAGAACCGTTCATAGAGTGTCACCTGCAATCACCCAAACTTCGATAAACTCCCCAAGTTTGTGCAGCAAGATAAAATAGATTATACCTGATTGGACGACAAAATTTAAATCCCCCCCCCAGTTCTTCGAGTTATTTAGTGCAGTCAGAGAATGTTGTAACCGTTATCCATTACCGAAACCATTAGAAGAAAAGTGATACGATAAAAACGAGAGATGTTCCCGCTCGCTCCATCCGAACAGGTGTCAAGGACAATAAAATCTAACATAATCACCAATAATGGCTAACCACATCTTCCAGCAGTGACATCGGAACCGAACAACACGACGATACCTGTTCACTAGCCGCGACCGCAGAGACCGTTAAGCTTCCACCGAGATACTCACACAGGGATTTCATCAGTCGATCGACTGTCGATCCCAGTCTGATAATTCAAATAATCTACCGGTCTACTTGATCCCGCTACGCTCTTCCCTTAATCGTGACGACGTTGCACGGCTCATCTCTTTCGCAAGCGAACTTCACATACGCAACCGATGTGCATTCGTGGCCGCACCACCAGCTATAGGCCATACAGCTTCGTAGTACACCGAGAACGTCGCGGAGGCACGAAAAAAAGAACTGGGAAGATAGGCCGCATGATCAGACTAAGCGGTTCCGTAAAAAATCAGCAATTGCTGCTTTTATTTTTATCTACAATCGACAGTTATTGCCACTCATAACACGCTAGGGTTGTTATTAATTCTCGCTAGATATTTCTATCTTATCATTGTTTCTTTCATTAATACTTAGCTGCAATTTTTTATGTAACAATCTCCACTCGTGGCAAAATTACCCGACATCCGATGATAGTGTGTATTGAGCACGATCTTCAAAAAGTTCCTTTCAAAACGTGCAGCATTCTTATATGATTACATAAGCGTAGGCTACTTAATAGAAGATCCATTTTCTTAGTCAAAGTTATTACTCAAGTTAATTCTACGTTCATCGCGATATATTCTTAATCTCTTTAATTTTATTTCTTTTTCTAAAATTATTTTTTGCTTGATTTTTAGTTCTTTATCTATTCTGCTCGCTGGTCATCAATTTGCTTTAACAATTAGTAACTTCGGCCCCTAAGGACGTAAACCCCTTAAAGTTGACTACATCTACGAATAACTCATTATTTATGTTAGTTAACTAACCGGTATCGCTGCTTAAGGAGTTATAGGCTTATCTACGTAATCACCGCTTCTGCACTTATTTCGATTACAAAAAATCTTTCACCATTTGACGGTCAATTCTTCATTATCTTTCCACAATATACTCAATAATCGTCAATATTCTGTAATTGTGCTGTTGTTCTTTATTTTCTAGATGGATATGTTTCATAATTTTAGCATTTTTCTTTAATTAATGGTATAGATGGGTTGTTTCCTTAAACAAAATACCCCCCAATCTTTTCTTGTCCCTTTCCATCCTTTTCAATCACCAAACACAACTGAAATTTATCGATGGATCCAGAAAAACGTCACTTGACTCGCTAAGCGGTCTCTCATGATATCTGACCATGAAGAAGTAATACGTTTACGTTTCCCCAATAAAAAACCATCGTCTTTCTGCGGTGTGCCAAGAAATAACTAATAACGACTGTTCTCCACTGTTTATTTGCATAATTCATAAATTTTTCTATTCCCATATCATGGTTTTCAATTAAACTGTATTCAGATTTCGTTGACACACATTCACTTCTTATTGCGTTATATAACTAATGCATCACACAAAAACAGTCTTAATTTATTGCTTCTTTTATTATCACCTTTGTATCCTTCCAATACACCATGGCGTCACAATTGGTACACAAATAATAACATTAGTTTAAATTGAAATATTTTCACTACGACCTACCCAACGCTTTCTAAAGTACCGCAGATCCAAAAGGGATATAGCTCTTATATAGTTCTTACAGCACTGGTGTCTCTGTTTTTCACAAAATTTTGAGTAGCAGACAATTGCATTTCTATGGACCGTCGATTATTCTTTTAAAATTAAGTCTCATCATATAATCAACGGCTAGCGGGTCCGCGCGCTACGCGCCTCCCTTGACACCGTAGGTTAAAACTGTCTTTTTTTACTTCAAGAATTTCTCTTTAACACTAGCTTCAGGGCTTAAGCCCTGCGCAGCGGTGCATTCATTAATGCCTGTAAAGATCCTCATGACAGGTCAAACATACATTTAACAAAAGGATCATCCAAAACTCGTGCTCTCTGGTGTTTGGTACTTATCGTTTGTGTAAAGAACTTAAAATAGGACAAGCACACGGGCATGCTGACGCATCTCATTGAACACCTGATCGCGTCTTCAAGCTTTGTTCGCTAAAGCGCCCGTGCAGCTGCGGCCGGCATTTGACCACACATCCACTGTCGCTCGCGAGTCCGAGCATGACGACATTTAACATCTTCGTCTTTTGGCGCCCCGAGCTTAAATCATACTTGCCAAAAGTGGAAACCCTGGAATTAAAATGCGAACGTTCTTATCTTGGCATTGTTTTTAAAAATTATATATTAAATTAATAATGAAGACATTGATAGATGAATGATATGATAACACCTAGACAAATCAGATTCTACAGGTCCTATAACAATAGTTTTTGTCCTACTGTTTTCAAAAGTCGATAATATCTGGGATTGAACTATTAGGACGCCAACACATTTTTTTAAAAATCAATTCCTTCTGGTAATATGGGAGTCTCCGATAATCTACGATGGTTTAGGCCAAATGTATCATTCTTAAAAAATGGCCGTTATCTATAGGCAGAAGGGTTTTGACAAATCAAAAAAATTTCGGTCTGATCGGTCCGGCGCTACTTACTTGTTCCGTCCCTTTTGTGCCCTAACCGTAATCAATTGCAAATACCCCACTGCGATGACTCGTCGACCTAACATCTTTCTTTGTATTCTCCACCACGAAGTTTACGCTTCTCTCTCTCTCATACAGCCAGGACTTCGCAGTGTCCCTTCATCGAGGCTGCGAAATTTCGATAGCCATTATTGGTCGCTATAACTTTATCTTCCCTTCACACGTTTCGCTTTTGACCGTAACGCGGAAGCAAAACCTGTTTTCGTTTATCTCATTGCTAGTACTAAGTGTTCCGGGGAACCACTAAATTCTCGTTGAAGTGATATACCGCCACGAAAACCGGACTTCTAAAATTTCGTATCTTCCATATCCGCTATGTTCATCTTTCTTGCAATTTGAGTATGAAATTGGGCCTGCTTCGCAGTGACACCTCTTAACAAGCGCTTCCCCTCCGAGCATTTAATTTCGGCCCACTTAACTTTTTTCTTTCACAGAATAAATTTCTTTCTTTGTATGTTGTCCGCCTCAAATTCTATTGCGTTGTCTAAGACACAGACGACTCCTCATAACGATGTTAAATGTCTCTCCGATCCCCGCCTTCCTTCGCTCCTCTTCAGCAGCTACCGTTCACTCTACGCCAGTCTAAGTTCCGCGATTTAATCCAACTAAGCTCAATGCCAGGCGTAGCTATACGCAGAGTTAACAAAAATCAAAATTCTCAAGCCGACATCGCACTACCTCCGCATTGGACCAGTCTTGTTCTCAACATCATCTCCGATCGTTCCTATGTTTCTATTCACATTTGGTCAAATTGATCGCCCGTACTAAAGATGTTCCCGTGCCTAGTATGTGGGGCCGTCGGTGGGCGGGTGGTGGGGGTGGGTAATTGAATATTTCTTTCGATCTGTGCACCTTTTCAACTTCATCCGCGAAAAGTCATCCAAGCGAAAGATATTCTCGCACACCCTCTCCTAGCCATGAAGACCGTTTTCGCCTCGCTTTCCTTCTAAAACTAAACATTGCTCGTCCTTTCCTTCCGTCGGCGTAAATGCTAGCCCTAACATCCAATGCCAGCCCCCCATGATTCCGGTGCTGGGTTGAGTTCTACATTAAACCCCACCCCCCTTTTCTGTAAGGCCTTTTATTACAAACTCGGAGGCCCCAATCCTAGATAAGGCAGACAGCCCCATGGCTCGGTCACGCGAAATCTAATTCTTTACCTCCCGAAACACACATCTGTTTCCATGGTTACCTTCTGATTGATCATTATCTTCTACAGTTCTCATTCCAAAGAAACAACACCCACAACGCTGCCAAAAATGAGGCCTTCATCAGTAGCACCGAATATATCCTGTCTGCAAGAAGTGCAGTTTTTAAAAAGCCTTTGTTCTCATACGTTCGGGCCTGCAGCTAAAGAACATTGAAATGCGACGAGCGCGATGCCGATAGAACGTATAGATTCAGCACATCAGTACGCGCCATTGACACATCTCTTTTGTTTTTGGTCTTCAACACCGTCCCTTGTATTGTCTTGGACATCTAACTACCCTCTTATTCCTTGTTGGTTATCAACTAGTTTTCCACTCAACGATCTAAGTGCCGGTTTGGTATCTCACGAAGAGTCCCACACAACCGAAAGGAACGATTTCTTTCACTCCCTCAATGTATAAAAAGTTATCAGTGCTCCAGGACGTACCTATCTGAAGATTTTTTATGCGCATCCTATTATAGAGCAAAACCCCGAACGACCGTGTGAAGGACCGACCTGCGAAAAATGCCCCTACTAAAACCTGGCCCAGCTTCCCCCGATCCTACAAGTCTCGCCTAGCCGATTACGGTAAGACTCTTCCCGCAACTTCTCTCAAATCTTCTCATGCTATCATCCGCAGCACAGCTCTCGTACATTTTGCCTTTAGTGGTTCTTTCGTATCCTAATCTTATCACACAATCTCTCATCTTTCCTACATATTAGACCGCGTACACAATATTTTTTATTTTTTAAATTTAAATGCGATTCATTCTCGCAACCGATACCACCATTCACCCATGAATTCTCCCATGCTGATCGATCGAGCCGACCTTTTTCACAACCTCTGTGACACCAGTCACTATAATCTCCAACATCGTGAGAAGAAAACAACCACGACTCAACCGTTTAGGCAACTTTAATCGCTTTAGACATAATGCTGAGAGTTACCTCCTAGACATACCTGCGTACATCCTGCCAACCAAACAAATCAAACGGACCCCAATACTCGGCGATCTTTTGTTCTAGTCAACCTGTCGCGAACGCTTCTAACAGTGTATTCATCACAGCACCCTAAAGACTGTTCATCGGGCCGTCCTTCTTTCCCCAACAGAACGACAAGGCGAAATTTGCCATGAAAAAGACAGCACAAAACCGTACTACAACACGCGATTGCCGACACCTATCGACTCCATTTGTCCGCAAATGAGCGCCAAACATGCCAAACCACCTATCCAGACTTGGATACAGCCACTTACACATCTGTCGTATGCCTGAGAGTGCCTTGTGCTGAGCCACCCACCACACAGCCCCCCCGGGTGCGCTTTGTCGGTTGAAAGAGCGGATATTGCAGTAGGCGCCGGGCCACTTTGCTCATATATCTAACATCCGTGGCCTTAAACTCGCCGACACTTCTGCCTCTTCTGGAAGATCACCCTCTAATCTTATTCTCTAAATAACTTTACTAAGGCGCAACTAGTTCATATATTTCATTACTCTAACTGCGAAGAAGAAGTGTCCAGCAGGACCATCTCCCCTGACCAATGAACTATAACAGCATGCAACTATTGATGATCATCTCCTGTGGCTGACC
>JABUQX010049512.1:65000-78166 GCA_015478945.1 Trachelipus rathkii | reverse complement strand
AACAGCCCAAAAGCCAGGACTATCAGCAATATGCCATAGGATCAGTGCTCTTTAGGGGAAGTGCATGAGGTAGAAATTCGAAATTCGGAGGAAGAGTTAGTTATAGGAGGATTCAAAAGAGCTGGAATATTCCTGCAAGCGTATCAGGAGTAGGTTGGTAGTTTTCAACATCTGTGATGTTTGGATACATCAACTGATAGTTGTTGTCTCAGGAATAGACATATGACGAGGTTCTCTTTGAGTAGATTTTTTACATTCCGAGGTACAGTTGATTTGCTTAGAAATTCGGATTTTGCATTTTTACGAATATCTCTTAATTTGGTGATTAAGTTCTTGGTTTAGAACAACTTTTTTCAAGGAATTTTGAGTAATGGGGGAAGACAGACTAGGATATATAGACGCAGGCCTCTTACGTGAGTTTTGCGAACTCATCAGGAGGGTGTGGGACAGAGCGTCTTGCCAGGAATGCTCTCCAGCTTTGTGGTGGATGAACAATTAGTGTCATTTGGTAGTTGAATACGGTATCGGAGTAGTGGTTGTGGTATTTTTGAACGGGAGAATGGATCAAGGACAGCTTTTGGACTCTTTGAGAAGTCGGTAATATAGCAATGCAGGCGGGCGGGTTGCAGTAACTGCTTAGTTTCGTTAGATTTGAGGGAAAAACTTCTACTAGAATGTTGTGTGGTAAATCCAACACGCGAGCAAGGACTGTTGCAATGTAGATAAATTGCCTTGGTCTTGTGAGGTATTTGTCTTTGAGCTGGTGTATAGCATTTGTCCTACTCAATTTTTGAAGCGTGGTTTGTTTTCACAGGGAATGTGAAATTCTTCTCCGCAGACTGGGCATGTGTCATGCTCGGTCTTCCACTCAGTATTTTCGGGGATGAGCAAACTGTGCATTTAAGCAACGTCTGGCCGGGGAATAAACGTTCGGACACTGTAACTTGTAAACCTTATTTTCACCTTTGAAGGTGGAAAACTGGTACTAGAGGTCAGCAGTAAAAGAGATTTAGGGTATCAGCGAGTCCCAACGAGGGGAAAATCTATAAATGTTTGTAACCGGAATTTTTTGCTGGAATTTCTTAAAAAGTGATACGAAATATTCTTTGTTTTCTGTTCTAAAGAAAAATATGCTTAGAAGTGATGTTATTTCATCAAGAGGAATGTTCCGAAGACTTTAAGGTAAAAAGATAGAACTTTGATTCCTTGTAGTAGCTTGGCCTCGGAGTAGCCTCCCGGAACTCTACGACGTTTTACCCCCCCACGTGAACCGCACGAACCTAAATAACTTCACCTTAGAGCGCCTCCTCCGCGGTTAATTCGAAGTTCAGATAATCTACTAATGGCGGCCCGGTTCATCAGGCGACGAAAAGACCGTTTTTATCCTGCTACCTCACCACGGTAAAATGTGAGGTGGCGATGACATCGCGGAAGAGTCCCGGGCCAAGGACGTGATGTGGATAAAAAAAGGATATCCGGACCTCTTCCCGCATAGTTTCAGTCCACCTCACACTTCTTATCCGTGTGAGGGAAATACAGGATAAAAACCGGTCTTTTCGCTCGCCTATGACCGGGCCGCCAATTGTAGATTATCTGAACCTTCGAATTAACCGCGGAGGAGGCGCTCTAAGGTGAAGTTATTTAGGTTCGTGCGGTTCACGGGGGGGGGTAAAACGTCGTAGAGTTCCGGGAGGCTACTCCGAGGCCAAGCTACTACAAGGAATCAAAGTCATCTTTTTACCTTAAAGTCTTTCGGAAACATTCCTCTTGATGAATAACAATCACTTCTTAAAGGCACTATTTATTCTTTAGAACAGAAAAACAAAGATATTTCTATCACTTTAAGAAATCTCCAGCAGAAAAAAATTCCCGTTACAAACATTTATAGATTTTCCCCTCGTTGGGACTCGCTGATACCTAAATCCTCTTTATGCTACTCTAGTACCAGTTTTCACCTTCAAGTGAAAATAAGTTAAAGTTACAGTGTCGAAGTTTATTCCCCGGCCAGAGTTGCTTTAAATGCCAACATTGCTTCATCCGAAAATACGTGGAAGACCGCATTGACACATGCCCAGTCTCGGAGAAATTTCACATTCCCTGTGAAAACAACCCGCTTCAAAAATTGAGTGGAAAATGCTATCACAACCAGCTCAAAGACAAATACCTCACAAGACCAAGGCAATTCTATGCTACAATTGCAACAGCTCCCTTGCCTCCGCGTGTTGATTTACCAACACAACTCCATTCTAGTAGAATTTTTCCTCGAATTCTCTATCAGTTTCACTGCAACCCGCCCGCCTGCATTGCTATTTACCGACTTCTCAAAGAGTCCAAAAGCTGTCCTTGATCCATTCTCCCGTTCAAAATACCAACAACCACCCTACTCCGAGTACCAGTTTTCAACTAACCAACCAATGGACACTAAGTCATACAACCGAGCTTCAATACTCCACCCACAAGCTGGAGAGCTTCCCTGGCAAACGCTCTTCCACACCTCTCCTGATGAGTTCGCAAAACTCACGTAAGAGGCCTGCGTCTATATATCCTAGTCTGTCTTCCCCCATTACTCAAATTCTTGAAAAAGATGTTCCTAAACACCAAGAAAACATTAATCACCAAATTAAAGATTATTCGCTAAAATGCAAAACATCCGAATTTCTAAAGCAAAACACACTGACCTCGGATGTAAAAAAATGCTACTCAAAGAACCTTCATATGTTATTCCGAGACAAAAGCAATGGCTTCAACAGATTATACTCAAACAATCACAGATGTTGAACAACCTACCACCCAGCCCCTGATAGCTTGCAGGAATATTCCAGCTCTTTTGAATCCTCCTATAACTAACTCTTCCTCCGAATTTCGAATTTCCTACCTCAGCACTCCCTAAAAGATTCATGCTTTGCTGATGAAATGGATCATATCGTCCCAAAATGGATCTCTCTCTCCTGCTCTCTCTCCTCTCTCTTCTCTCTCTCTCTCTCTCTCTCTCTCTCTCGTCTCTCTCTACTCTCTCCCTCTCTCCTCTCTCTCTCTCTCTCTCGCCTCTCTCTCTCTCCTCGCTCTCTCTCTCTCTCTCTCTCTCTCTCTCTCTCTCTTCCTCTCTCTCTCTCTCTCTCTCCTCTCTCTCCTCTCTTCTCTCTCTCCTTCTCTCTCTCTCTCTCTCTTTCTCTCTCTCCTCTCTCTCCTCTCTTCTCTCTCTTCTCTCTCTCGTCTTCTCTCTCTCTGCTCTTCTCTCCTTCCTCGCCTCTCTCTCCTCTCCTCTCCTCTCTTCTCTCTCTCTCTCTCTCTCTCTCTCTCATCTCTCTCTCTCGTCTCTCTCTTCCTCTTCTCTCTCCTCTCTCTCTCTCTCCTCTCTCTCTCTCTCTCGCTCTCTCTCTCTCTCTCTCTCTTCTCTCTCTCTCTTCTCTCTCTCTCTCTCTCTCTCTCTCTCTTCTCTCTCTCTCTCTCTACTCTCTCTCTCTCTTCTCTCTCTCTCTCTCTCTCTCTCTTCTCTCTCTCTCCTCTCTTCTCTCCTCTCTCTCTCTCTCTCTCTCTCTCTCTCCTCTCTCTCTCTCTTCCAAGCGTTCTAAATCTGCTGGTGGAACGAAGGGACCCAGAGGTTCCCCATCTTAACTCAAATTGTCCTCTTCCAAAATACCCCCCGCCTTATGTCAATGACAAAGCTCTGGTTAGACCTCCCATATTGGATCCCAATATCACAGCTCAACTTCTTACAAAATATGACTCTCGTGTCACCTTATTACCACTTCTCAGGAAAACATTTCCTATATTCTCCACCATTCTCTAAATTGGCTTGCTTGGCAGTGCTGATATCATTCCATTCTAAATATGAGCATTTTGGTTGCTCTTTCAACGACCAACCAAGTCAACTTAATATGGTGGACTTGGTTGAACTCAACTTATTCCACCAAATAAATACCCCTGGAAACTCCCCCTTCCAAAATCCGGTAGTACAACCCAAATCGGTTGTTCGACTACATCCTTACCACCAGGATTTGTTGCTGCTCCACGTCGGGACCCACGTCTCAGCCTTTCCTAATCATCTGAATCCACTTCCAACGTTACCCCTAGCCACATGGAGATAACTGTCTCAAAAAGACCATCCTCAGAATATTTATAATAACATAGCATGGCCACCTTCCTCCAATGGAATTGTCGTGGCTACTAATCTACTTTTGAAGAGCTTGTTCAACTAATAAACACATGCACACCAAAGTGCATATGTTTTCAGGAACTTAAGCTATGCTATAGTGATCTCTTCCAACCGTCGGAATATAAATCGCCGCTAACCTTTATGAAAGAGGTGACAGTGATAGGGGAGATGCAGGAATATTCATTCATAAATCTGTCCTCTATTCTCCAGTCACTCTTCAAACCAGATTTCATGCAATGGCAGCACGAATTCATCTGTCCACCGACCTTGCTGTCTGCTCGATCGACTTGGCTCCAAGTAGTAAATTTACTAAGGCCAACTTAGCTTATCTTTACAAGCAGCTCCCCACTCCGGTTGTTATACTAGGAGACTTTAACCGTTGCCACCTGTCACTCACTCTGTCACCTCGTCTAAGTCTAAGATCCTTGTTGATCTCTTAACACCCTTTCCCTGAGATGCCTTAACACAGGACTCTCTACATATGAACGTTTAGATATACACTCTTCTTTCTGTATTGATATTTCCTTTTGCTCCCATTCTCTTATGGATCACTTTACCTGGTCCCACCATGATTATTTATACGGCAGCGATCATTATCCAATAGCCGTAAATGAGCTTGCATCAAAGCCAATGTTAAAACCCAATTCCAGCTAGCGTTATGACCGAGCGGAGTGGGCTCCTTTTCATCAGACCACAGCTATCCCAATTTCTCCCTTCAATAAGCAGTTTCCAACCTTTGATGATGCTTTTAACTTCTTCCAGCAAGTTATCATAACAGCAGCAGAAGCTTGCAACCAGCGATCTTCCACAGGTAGACGTTCGGTAACTCCTTGATTCTCAAAGTGTTCACAAGCTAACCGGGAGAAGAAAAAACTCAACAGGCTATACAAAAGGACGCGCACCACCACAAACATGATTATTTTTAAAGCAGCTGCTGCGAGATCACGTCGAATTAATCGAAAAACACGTAAACAATACTTTCGAACTTAAACTTCAACTGTCAATTCCACAACTCCCCTTTCTTCAACGTGGAAAGTTACATGGAAGATATCTCGCCTCTCCAACAACTCTTCGCTCACAGTCCTCCATTATGGGTCTGATATAACCAATATGATTTCTGCTCCAGCAGTTTGTTGCAGATGCATTAGGTAATAGTTTTGCAGCTATTCCCGCTATCCTGAAGCCTTCAAACTGAAAATTAACACTGCACCGCCAGAATTTTTAACAGTTAAAGGGGAAGATCATACCTATAACCGTCTCTTTACACTTGCAGAGTATCAAACTGCATTGGCGAATAGCAAAGATGGTGCCCTTGGCCAAGAAATTATTTCGTACAATATGCTCCTTCATATTCAGCCTTTTCAGCATCAGCGTTATTGCTCGACTTGAATAACAGAATCTGGATCGAATCCTCTTTTCCATCTCTTTAGACTACAACTTTAGTAATCCGTATTCCCAAACCTGGGAGGATCCGAAGTTGGAGGACAACCAAAGATCAATTTTGATGACCTGTCATACTTGTAATTTAATGGAGAAAAATGGTTTCAGGGCGCCTTCTTCCTGTTCTGCAGAGTCGCCACTCGCCAGGCATTTTCAAACTTCCAGTTTGTTTTCCGCAAGAATCGTTCGACCGCGGGTTCTTTGTTAAAACTGGATCATGACATCCGGAAAGCTTTCTCAACTGGTGGGATGGTTCTTGGTATCTTTTTCAACCTGAAAAAGCTTATGACACAACGTGGAGAACTGGGGTTCTCCTTAAACTCTACTCGCTCGGTTTCCGAGGACAGCTCCCTCTCTTTACATTCCTTCTGTCAAACAGATCCAACCAGGTTCGGTGTCCTTCTTTCTGTCACGCCACTTTACTCTGAATGAAGGTGTTCCGCAGGGCAGTGTTCTAAGTGCATTATTATTATTTGCTCTCGGATTCAATGACATCGTTACTTCTATCCCAGTGACAGTCAATTTTTCTCTCTATGTTGCCGGGGCCAGGCTGCCATTTCTTGAACGACAACTTCAGCTAGCTATTGAGAATATTTCACAATGGGGTAATTCTCAACGGCTTCCATTTCTCACCCAACAAAACCTCAGCAGTACTATTTAGAAAAAATGAGAGTCGAAGAACCTGCCACCTTCCTCCCGCGAACCTAACCTTATATGGTTCACTCATTCCTGTAACTTCACGAGTCAAATTTCTAGGACTCCTTCTAGATGACCACCTAACAATTTTTACCGCAGAAATGATGGCTATAATGGTTGCCCTCTCTCGAATTTTGTTCCTTAACCAAGACCACTCTTAAATCATTTATTCAGATTCACACATCGCCCTCCAGGCGCTTCAAGCACCCTATTCTAAAAACGCGATAGTATCCGTTGTACATAAATTTCTTCGGCTACTCCGCTCTCGTAAGAAACAAATTACACCATGTTGAACCCTCTCTTACGTAGGGATAACTGACAACGAAATAGCTGAAAGAGGCCAAAATGGCCGCCTCCTCTTTCCGGAGTTCTTCTAGGTATCTCCCGGATGCCATTCGACATGGTCGCCTCCCATCAACTGATTATTATTTTTTATTATTTTTTCGACAAGGCTTCATTGTCTTGCTGGCATGACTACTGGGCGAGTGATCAGAGAGGGGCGAAACTTAGAAATATAAAGCCGAACATTGGTGAGTGGTCTCACTGACGAAAGCACTTGCACGAGGTGATACACACCTCCGTATTGGCCGCACCAACATTATTCACAGCCACTACATGCCACGGGAACCTCCTCCCATCTGCAAATTTTTCCGTCGCCATACCTGGCAATCTGTTCACCAAAGCTTCATTGATTGTCCTCAATTGGATCCCATTCGCCTTCGTCATTTTCCAACTATATGGTCCATAACACCTTCTAAAAGGTTATCCAGTATCTTATCTGAACCCCCCACTTCAATAGTAACTCATATTTTCTCTTATCTCCAAGAATTGAATATTCTTTACAACATTTAATTTTTTCTTATCTAATATTAGGACCATTTATAATGCAAGGACAACTTTTTATTTAGCTTTATAATATTAATTTCGCCATTCAAATTTTCTTTTACCGACATTTAAAATATAATATGAGCAATATACTCATTGGACTTGATTATTACCCAGTGTGGCCCCTTCCTTGTGGGCCGTGTGTCCATACATTGGAAATCAGGAATATTATTAATATCTATATAAATATATTATAATATATATTAAATAATTTATATAATATAATTTAATATATATATATTATATATGTGTTATATATGGTAAAGTGGATGTGGGCCGGCCAAGCCAGACCCATACCGCCAGGCTGTGGGCGCGCAGCGCTAAGCATGCACGACACCACCACTCCACACCCACCTCACCAACCGCTTTGGTGGAACTGGGTTCCCTCGGCGTTTATAGGTTCCCCCGACACTCCCGAGGTCCAGAGCACCCACGGATGGATCATCGGCCTGGGAGCTAGCCGCTACCAGAAGAGTTGATCTCAACCAGATTCCTCACGAGTGAGTTAAAGTCGGGAGGGCGCGAGAGGAGACCTTGATTAGCGGCAAGAACCCGACGGCATAGCAGATCTACATTCCCTCCTTTAGGGGAGGAGGTGGCCCCGGGGTGGAATATCCGGGGCTCGGCTCGGAAACGTGGCCTTTTACCCATCAACTCCCCCCCCGGATTAGGAATAGCTCTTCCGTACGCTCCACAAGGACTGCGAAGCGCAAGATGCCATACCAGGGTCCCATCTACGCCATCAGCCGAAGCCCGGTGCCTTCAGGGACCCCAGGTCATCTAACCCACCAGCTACGACTTGCACTTTCACGCCGCTATCCTTCCCAGCTAGCCCACTACCGAGACAATTTGAACGCTTTACCAACTAAGGGAGGAACCGCCACGCGCTCGTCTTGACGCAAGAATAGCAAGCTGACGGGCACAACCAGATACACAATGTAGGGAAAGGTCGATTGCCGCGACCATTGATAGCGGCACTCGTAACGAAAGGGGTAACTGTATACCCGAGCGCCAGGCGATAATCACCGCAAGTTATTCAGAGCGACCCCCACACCCACTGACGCGGTAAGTTGTGGAGTCATAGTTACTCCCGCGTTTACTGACTTGATTATTCAACCAGTGTGGCCGCTTTGTGGGTCCTATACATGAATTCAGATATATATATATAATATATATATTATATATATATATAAGATATAGATATTATAAATATTATATATATATATATATATATATATTTATAATATATTATATATATAATCATATATAGTCTCTTATATAATATTATATATATATACTATCATATAAAATAGGTTGGTCGCGAGGAAATCTGAGTATAAAGGTGACCGTTGGTGCTCTACAGGGTAGGTTATCTCTTTTCTGAATGTTCCTTCACTAGACCTTACTGGCAATCTTTCTTTTTCCCAATTATGAGCAACAGGATTATTGCTCAGCTTCTTTTGTATTACACGAGATAGGTAATTTTGAGTAGCTCTAATCCTCTTAATTTTCAATTAAGTAGTCTGAATTTACCCTAGCTTTATACTTGTCAAATTACAACACAGTATATGTAGCTTTTTCTCATTTATTATTCTTTAATATTATACTAATTTTTCCTAAACTTATTTTAACTATACTCATATAAACTATAACTAACCATATATTTCATCTTTTTGCGTGAATATAATACTATGTCTTGATGATCCTATCACGCTCACATTGTACTATATGGTCTTTCTTATAAATTTCTATGAAAATAATGTACAACGTGAAATTGCTAAATCAAATTTCTCTTTGATATTAATTAAACTAATGTTGAGCAGTTTAGGTTCTCAAACTCCTTAACTCTTACTTCCTTAGTAAATCCTATGAGATATATCCCAACTAATACTTAATAACCATTTAAACTAACTGAGTTATCTCAAGGCATAATGACCTAAGTTTAATTTCTATTGCACCTGGTTGACATCTTTCAAGTATAGCTCATACTTTTGAGTAGACAAATGTCAAATATATCGTAACAAGTGACTATTAGTAAATCTCTCTGCGCTTCGATACTTAGCAGAGCGAGCATTCATTACTGGCTCAAGAGCATCTCACGCTTCAACCGCAGCCCAAACCATATAGAACTTTGATGGTGACGCCTCATTCGTTCTATGCGGGAGGATCGTGACGCAGTGTGTATACGCAACTCTAAAAATTTTAAATAAACGTAATTCAGTGAGTGGGAAACTCATTATGATCATAGCTATATATAAAATAGTGCGATAAGTTGAGTATACTGACCTAGAGAAGCGGTGATAAGGGTACTATAGATGAGCTACGGTCCGGAGGAGGTAGGTCATAAATGTGTGATAGCTCCGTACCTAGGACATGCATGTAAGTAAGCCGCGCACCTTCGGGGGTATATTATATCACGACCATATTCAGATACAGGTCTAGCCAATAGGGATATCCCTCTCAATCACCGTGACAGGAAAAAACACGTCCACATAAATTGTCCTAACTCAATGGGTTTAATTGTGATATAACCGTAACCGCGGGGTACTATAAAAGTATTACCTACATGAGGTATATAACAGATGTATAATAGAAAGTCGTACTAAGACTTGATAATACTCAACTGGCCAAAGATCACACAAGGAAAACTCTCTCCTAGGTTTTTGATGCTGTTACCAAGTTGCAGGCTAATACTATGCTCGATGTAGAAATTCTTTCGCCTATCTCTAGTAGAAACCTAGTTTGATCGGGACTCTGATCCGCCTGGATATATGTCCTGTGTGAGACATGCGGCAACACATCCTAAGAGTAGTTCTCCAATACGTAGTAGAGACGTCTAAGTTGCAACCTGTTCTCGTGACTCAATCAAGGGGAATCGATATCTCCGTAGTAATCCCAGGTACATGCACCTATATAAATTCTTACAATAAGTATGCCTCTATGTCACCTGTAACATACTCAAGTTAAGGCATCACTGGATAAAAGTGGTAAATTCCTTTCGCACTTCTACTAGGGGACTAACTAATCAGCTCGTAGCTTCCAGCTATCATACATATCTTCTAAATGTATGTGTCGGATAACCATATTTTCATGAAGCTCACCTCTTACGAAGCTAGCCTCCTCGACAGAAAAGAAGTCCTCGTTAGCCAAACCTAAAAACCCCACCTACTTGTATCATCCTCTCTTAAGCTACAAATAATAATTTGATTTTCTAGACCACATCAGGGGAGCCACGCTATCCATTACGTCAAAGAAAATATTATATACATTATTTGTGAAAAATGTACCATACCTTATAAATCCTATTTCCCCTTCCATTAAAATCAACAGTAATGCAGATGACCTAAAAGTCATTAAGTGCCTAATATGCGGCACCGCTAACTCACCACATTTGTGTTACAATACCGGTTAACGACACGTCCGGGTGTCGAAAAGGATCTACTTTCAGGAGTACGGTAAATAGCGTTGATCGTGTAATGAACAGTATGGGTTTAGAATGGCCCAATACTCTTTGCGGGTTGTGGCCTTCATGGTATGGTGCAAGGGTAGAGTGTCATTAATGATGAGTCAGCCGGTTAACAACCGGAATATTGTGACTGTTAATATAGGTATTGACTATATAGAATGCTAATTTAATGAATGTGTAAAAAAAGGTATATCAGAGCAAGCTATAACAAAGAAATTGAATAAAATTAGAAATATTCCGGATTTGTGAAGAAAAGTAAATAAACAAGAGCAAGAGTAGAATCATGTACCAAAACACTCCGGGAGCGAATGTCCCCATACCAGATTGTTACTGCTACACTCCCAGGACCTAGCATTTTGTCAAGACGTTAAAGAAGATATCCAGGATTTGGATGTGCACACGTGCAGATAGTGATAGTGAATATAGAGAAAGTAACTTTATGACACATAGCAACTATAAGTGTCTCGCCAGGAATTAAAGTAATCAATGATATTTTAGTACGAGATTGTTAAAATCTCCCAAAGTCATAGATATCTGAGCTAGATTAATTAAGCATCTATTTAGACTAAAGTGATAATAGAACTGTCTTACAGTAATACTCGAATTATGTAAAATAACTTATTATATGTTATCTTATAGAATATAATAGAGAATAGGTAAAGGAAGAAGAATGGACTACTTAGATATAACTGTATGGAATTACATCCCTGTACTCACTACAAATATCACAAAAGATACGGCTAACTGCAGTATTGTACCGGCGATAAAAATTATTCTGCGTCTCAGGACCAGAAGATAATATTACAGCAAAACAGAAACCTATGTTTATTGGAACCATCTAACGTGTATCAATGAGAAGCGAATTGAAGTGTGTTTTTATATAATTTAAACAATGTGCTAAATATTAGTTATGCATTATACAAGATTTACCCAATATAAGGTCACTCAAAGAAACAAAATACTTTAAAAGAGGAATATGGAAAATATAAATGTAATGATAACTTGCTAAGTAAGCAATATTAGTAATATATATATGAAAACACCATGGTTCATATATGCGTAATGTATTTTTAGAAGTTATGGTTCAACATCTTATACTATGTAGGTGACATCAAAGCGGATATAACTTAAGGACCCTTATTTCGAATATATGAACTTTGTGGATAGTTAGGGCTAAGAAGAACCCACGTGGGAAAATGAAAAATTGTATTATATTGGAAAAGATGCCTGCTAGGGAAAATATTGATCGATATAAGGTGCAATCATTATAATATCATTATAATCAATTAAAACACTGGTATAATATACTAGGGAAAAAATTATATTATATACCCACTCTAACTTCCACTAAATTACAGTAACTAGGACTGATGATAAGCTTAAAAATTTATTGTATAGGTAGCCCTTATAGAATCAAAAAGATGGTGAATGTTTCAAATATATTTGCAGAGTTTTTTCCAGTGAGTAAATAATAGTTTGAGTATGGTGAGAAACTCAAGCTGGAATTATCTTTAGCTGTCTCAAATTCTATCTCAAAAATATCAGGATGACAATTTATTCATAAATCCAATGACTATGAATTATGGTAAAAAAAGCATCTGCCTGTTGGAAAATGAAATAATTGTATTAGCGTTTGTCAGGATAGTAATAACTTTTTGGGAACCATAAATCTTGCCAAATGACTATGTATAGAACTCGAATACAGGAATAATTGCTATTTCAAGTAACTTCAAAAAATATTGTGAAATGGCTAATATAGATTGCTCATAAAAAAGTTCCACTTCTACATATAGTCTCAATCTTATGATACTAAGAGGTGTTTCCGTGTGGATATTATATTTACTGAGGATTTGATATATGTATATATATAGTGAGGAACAAGGGGAGATGATAATCCATCAAAGATATATACAATAAGTTGATGGAGAAGATTAAGATATGAACAAAGGAAGATTAGGTGATACACACATTGTGATAGGACAGACTATTTGTTGGAGCCTATCATAACGTGATATGTCCTTAACATTCTGCATGCCACTGTAAGATAACAATCAAATATAGACTAGCAGTTATTTGTTAAATTAAGCACTCTAGTATTGTGATTATCATATATGAACTTGGAAATTGATAATGTTTCTATAACTAATTATTGCAATTATTGTACAGGACTCATTAACAATATATTTAAGATATATATGCTTTCGTGTTTTTTTTATTATTGTGAATTACGTTTAACAACCTTAACATTAATATTGTTGTTAATATAAGATAGTGATTTAAATTGTGACCCCCTGTAACTCAAAAACTAGAAGCCATTAACTAGGGAAAGGAGGTCATATTCGGAAGACTCAGTGGGTAACAAGTATTACAATATAAAAATGGAACTTCAAATGTTTTGCCAGCAGAATCTTTGTTTTGCCAGTGTGATATAATATTACATATAAAAATATATATTATAATAATATATATATATATATATATATATATAATATTAATATATATGATATATATATATATAGAATA
>JABUQX010049512.1:42500-60000 GCA_015478945.1 Trachelipus rathkii | reverse complement strand
GAGTAGGAGTCCGAGGGATGTTCAGTTATTATACCTATAGGGGTAAGTGACTAGGCCCTTCTTTTACTTATTTCTCCTCATTCACATGATGTGAAAAAATATAATTATTAAACTATATATCTCGAAGGCTTTAATGTACAGTATCGTTATCATTAAGTATCTTAGATGCAATATAAATGTACTATAAAGGGAAAATCTATGCTATAGGAGAAGACTTGAGGCTCCTTACTGTACTAAACTCAATTGTATCTTTCATCCATAGGTGAAAAAAAAGAAACAACTACGGCTTGTGTGTATATAGTACTATATACGCTATATTTCAATAATATATACATCTAGTGCACTAATTCGCACAGTGTGTATAGAACAATATTCCCGTGCCTACGCCTCTGGCATTCCTTGATAGGACAATGCTCATAGGTCTATATGGTTGCTAATTGGGCCACCCCGAGGTGTAACGCGAAGCAAATTGGAGAGCGATGTGCCGAGACATCGTTTTTCGTAGAGTCTCAGTAACTGAGGTACGAAGAATGCACCACGTCGGTGATTCCTAAACCTCCTGCATGTAATTATTACAAATATATTACAACTGTCCTTCTTCCTTCCACACCTGAAATTGAATACCTCCAGCTTATGTCGGACTTATTCTAAGCGCGACAAAATCAAAGTGTAATATTACAAGTACACTTGTGTGGATGAATCCTCTCTTTAGCGCCGCGCCATACCATAGGCACAACCAAATTTTAACCTTTTCTTTCGTCCATTTTTCCACTGAAGTAGATATTTCGATCTTATCCTGACGCTTTAATCGAGACTACTCAGGAAATTGTGGTTATAAATTAGTTCCTTATGAGACATTCATCATTTGTCAGTAGTTCTGAGTATTTACATATCCAAAAATAGAATTACCTTAATTTACTTGCTATTTGAACTTGAATCACTATATCGCTCTAGTAAAAATAATTATTCTTTTGGTTTCTCCTGGTTACAATTATTCACAACTACATGATTGTAGACAGATACATTAATTGGAAGTATTCAATTTTACATTGACTTATATCGTTAGAGTAAAAGTTACTACTATAGTGTCTAGATAGAATAAGAAAAAAATTTAAATTAAGTAGATCATTTATTAATTATATAAAGGTAAATCCAGTGTAAAAAGTAAATATAAACTGAGATTATTATTACTGTTAAAAATGTTAAATATATATAAAAATATAAAGATATATTGTTATATTATTATGAAGAGTATATATCTGGAACACCCTGTATCTAAAGAACTAGAGCCAATCTTGAAAAATCAATGTCATTTCTGAAAAATCCAGTGCACACATACCGATATATTAATATATATATATACTATTAATTCTCAAATTAAATATATATTTAAATTAAATATCTTCAAGAAAGTGTTTCAAAATAAAAATTTTTTTTATTGGCCTAAGTAATAAATAATAAGTATATATATATTAATTAAATTATATATATTATACTCGTATATATGAATTATAATAGTAATATTATATTATATTAATATATATATATCAATATAATTATATATATTATATTATATATATATTTAATATATTAATAATAATATACTATATAATATATATATTATAATATAATATTATATATAATATATTATACTATTAATATTTAATATATAATATATAAATAAATATTATAAATTAAAACCCTCAGGGGGTAGATATAATATATTTAATAAAGGGGATAAATATATATATAAAAGAGGCCTCCCCTATTTACAGGATTCTACGAGCCCGCCATCTGATATATCAATACCAAGGCTATATTTTAATAAATATAAATAACTCTAGGCCTAAAGATTACTCCCAATTGGGGAATGGGATTTAAATAAGTATTTGAGATGATAAAATATAGTAATGTAAAAAGCTTCATATAAAATAATATAGTAACTGATATTAATTATAATTATATAATAAATATAGTAGTATACCTATTATATATCCATTAATATTATATATATATATAATATTATATAATTAATAATATAATATATTATTAATAGATTATATATATATATATAAAATATAATATATATAATATATATATTTGCATGGCGTGTTTATCTCCAATAAATTATTTAAAATATTTTGAGCAAATGTTGATAAGAAATGCAAAAATATAAGGTTATAAAAGTTAACCTAATGAAATAGTGTATGGCGTTTAATGTGACTTAGTATTTTCCGTTCTGCCTGGTTATCTGTTAATTGTGTTTTTTACAAAAATTATATTGATAATAAAAACTAATATATTCCTAATTATCTAAATATTAAAAATAAATGATTATACAGTACAGTAAAAGTATTGAGGATAATATACGTAAATAATCTCATATATTTCGGGATAAAAAGAAAGAGCGTGTAAATATAAAATAACATTTAATTATTTATATGTGATATGATTAGATAGTTTTAATTTATGTACATACAAATATTAAACATACTTGATTATTAATTTTATAAGTCAATCTATACATATTAGATATAGTTCAATATAGAACTAAAGGAATTTTTGAGTTGAAAAATGACCTCCGTTGTTTCCCATAATGTTCAACGCGTCTCAGGCGTTAGCTATTTATCATCGACTGTGTCAGGACCCGTATCAATAAAGATATTCAGGAGTCGTTTTGATCGTTTCAATTTCGTTACATAATTCTTTAATTCGATAGTCTAATTTACAAGCTTATATAAACTAAAGATGCGTCTCGCTCGAATTTTGGAGTTAATGATTTTATGTGGACAATTTTTTATACTAACAAAGCTCTTTAAATGTCCCCTATAAATAGGCTTAATGAATCACAGATTGATAATAATTTGTACAATAACAGGATCTATGATCCGGTGACAATATAGTACTAGAGCCATGAAATACTGTGGCCACTAATACGAACCAGGTGATCCGCAGTTTGGAGATAAGGTATCATGTATTCCATGTGTTTCATCGAGCACGAATGCCAGCAAGGCGAAGTGTATAATCAGCCAAAAGTCATGTACACAGGTGTTATGTTGTATCATTATATTCCGCAATAGTCTGTTATTGTTGGTGTGTCTGACTACCATGAAACACAGAGTGTTAAACATTACCTTAACAGAATCTCCAGGGATACAGGGGAGGATAAAAAGCTACTATTTTCAAAAAAGAAGTAAGAGGTAGGAAAATAATTGGGTATAGTCCTTCCTAAGCTGTGGTAGGAAGCGGTCACGACCTTACAAGTAACTGTGTATCAAGCAGTGTTATTCGATCAGTATATAAAAAAATGTACTAGACAGACCTTACTAGATAGGTCACGGTAGATTATCCCTACCACTTATTCTAGTTGTATGAAGTGATCCTTATGATGGTGTCCATATCTGTTTCTGCCCAATATGATATACGGGCTTATGCACCTTCACCAGCCACACTCTCGCCTCTGCATGAACCGGTATAATCTTAAATAGACTAGTCTTAAGTCACACAAGGTCTGAGCCTCGTCGTTCAAGAGAGTGAGAACCTTCTTTAAGAAGATATTGGCCTTTCAATCCACGATGTCAAAAAACCAAATTATGGACATTAATAAAGATAAATTAGTTCCACACGGTGGTGAAGCTCATATTAAATTGGAGCTATATTCAGTGATGGTGGCCAACTCAAAGATTCAGTGGCACCTGTACTTAAGTGGACTTTGGTATGGCTGTATACTGTGTTCTCGATTTTAAGTCACGCTTCAGGCGACATGTTAATAAGCGTTAAAAGATTATATGTTTTCATATATTAAAACATCTGTATGTGAGCAAATGTATACAGCGATGCGGTGCTTTGTCAAGTATATATATAGCTCTAGGCACATATTCAATTAAATAGTACACTAATTCGTTCCGAAGTGAGTTCTATTCTGGGAGATCGGGCGTGAAAGTTAAAGATTCTAGTGTAAGGAGAGGTATGCCTGCAATTTTTATTCATGGCCATAATAGTGTTAGCTCTTTGGACTGCCAAATACTTAGGGCGCTGTGTCATTTAATTTCAAGAAAGTACAGATCTGACACCTTACTCGCGCATAATAGCTGGCATAATTATATTAACCTGGCGGCCGGGTTGGACATATATTTCTCTAAGTTGATGGCCTATTTAATCTTTTAGTGTATCCGCGCTGACAAACGTCTTGTGCCTACAAAGAACGTCACTGATAGCTCTGAGCGTGCTGCTCTCATTCCCCACCTCCACACAATTAGATGCCATGCTCATGCTCCCGTTCATCGCGTATTGTTAAACTGAATGACAGTCTAGTGAACTTTATGCGGTGTGGCATAATTTTACCCGATGCCAAATAATAATCACTTTTGAATATACAACGAAAGAAGAAAACACGTAAGAGGAGCTACACGAGCAGTCCATAAAGTAAGTGTATTTTAATATGACGGTGTGAGAAGTGATTATTGACGTTAAATATAAAGTAGCCATTGGTAGTATTTATGTGATAATACTAAGTAGCTTGTTGGTTATAAATGTTGATAACAATACTATATATGTGACGATGAAAACATATGTATTAATATGTGAAAGGGATAGTACGAATGTCTGATATAATGTAATAACTATGCTGATATTACCAGTGCAATAAATAGACTGTCATTACTAATTCACACTTACTCTTGTATTCAAATATAATAGTCAGTAAATTTATTGTTAAAATAATGCCCATATCCCTCTCAACCCGATTGATATATCTCTTAACTAGTCTTATTTAAGTGTAGTGTTATTCATGTGCTGCATATAAAAAGTATTTATCACCTAAGCTCCGTGATACTGTTTCCTTTCATTGTTGAATTGTTCATGCTCAAGATAGCTTTTTATAGCGTGTCTCCCAAGATCTTCAATGTTTTTCATACGATATTCCAGAATACTGAGTATAAAAAGTTGTTTGGATTCGCACCCATTAAAAAAGAAACCTTAGATTATATTAGTGTTGAAAAATTGTCGTAAAAGCGATGGAAGACAAGTAAAATGATTTCCCAGTAACGCACCTCTCTGGCACTAAACACCTAACGTGGAGTATCATACATCTTTCAACCTATTAAGAGCCCGTGTTATGTCTAACAACCTACTTGGTCTTTCGTAGAGGATACAAACAAATAGAAGTGTAAGCTAAATATATATAAAAGCTATATCAGTACAGCTCACTCCGTTACACAACTACATAGCTACTATTATCCGTCTAGATTAACTTCTCTTCTATTAGTGTGAGCTCTTCATTTAGCCTGAATTATCTTTTTCACATTTGCCTTATATCATCAGTTACAATAAATACAAAATTATTTCCTCATCTCCGAGATATATTTAAAACGAGCTCCTGCTTATTTATACATCTTTATGCTCAATATTAGTTCTCCAGCGTATAATGTTTCTATAACTAACTCAGGGACAAGGTCACGGTTTGACTAATTAATTATTTTGTACTACCAAATTATAGATAACCTTTATCTTAATTAATAAGGTACGTAAGTAAAATGTTATATTTTATGTTAAATTTCGTTATAATAAACTAGAAATATATTTAATTACTTTTTTTTTTTGTCTATTAAGAAAAAAATTATTTTTAGAATATAATTATTCAAATTAAAACGTTTCTCACTTTGTAACAAAGCATCGCTAATTCGAATATATTCTAGTATTGATATAGATAATAAATTTTTATCTTATTAGATAAGAAAAACTAGTGGCTTGATAGATATATTTAGATAGAAGAAAAAAGGTAATTAGTATTATTGACGCTTATAAACCTTCCCGAGTTTCCTGGAGACAGCCGGCCGCAAATATATGAATATATGGTGGCGCCATAAGCCAAGATCTCTTATAAATATGAAAAGGAGTTAGATTTTCTGATGGCCTTTCCGTGTTAGGCAAGCTTACCAAAAACAGTGAGTTACTATACATTGCAACCATTTTATTTGAATCGGAAGATGTTCGTTCATCAATATCAAATGGCCTTTATGGTTGGACGCCTATATATGAACAGAACCTTTGTTCACTTTGCAGTGCCTAGAAAAAAAGTGCGTGTACATCAACTATCTGGGACGAAAAGGCCGACCACATCCGGGTTAGAGCCGTTTCGAAACTCTGTATGACAGCGCTTAATTATATCACACTTACGAGGATTATGAAAAGAGGAGTTAGCTTGAAGCCGTTGTTAGTTACAAGACGAGTATAAGCCAAGAGGTTGGACACGTTGACTATGCTTTTAAATGAGTGGAATCCAACATAAGAGCGGCGAATATGAGAAATCAATCCTTATTTATTGAGCGCTACTTATACTTCCAACGATCGCCTATCTATTAACAGTTGTGTGGGCAATATAGCTTATATGTGGAGATGAGTGGTGTTATCTTATACAAGAAAAATATAACAGTAGGTGCTAGGGATGGAACCATTGTAATGGGAGCGGCGACCAAGAAGAGAAAAGAAACCGGTAGACATTTTATCTCGTAGATGTAGGGGTCCATTCTAGGAACTTGGAACTCTGTCTGTTCAAACAAGGAGGGATAATAAATGAGAAGTCAGCCGTTATAATGAGGCAATGGCGTCGCAGTGTGATAGATCGTACCAGAATGATTACATCTGCGTTTACAAAACGGTTGAGACTACGGTGTTAGCAAGGTCAGTAAAGATAATGAGTGCATGAAAATCATATGAGTCGTCTTTGTTTGAAATATATAATATATATAAACGAATCCTTGCTTTATGGTTATCTTAAAAAATAAATGATAACAAGCGCATGTTTCGGACATGTGAACCTCGTGATTATAAATAGGACACCTGCTAGAATGTCACGGAAATAGGGTTTAATCAGACCGTTACGAAGGAGAAGGCCTGTGGTGGTATAAAAAACGTAATACTCGGGGAGAATTAGACTCTCGTGTGCTACTTAGATCGAATAAATATTGGTTAAGTCGAATCTGCGGAACCTTTGTATTAAGTACCACAATATTGAATGGACCGATGCCACAATTCTGCATGGCCGTCTTGCTAAAAAAAATTACCTATGTCAGATCAGAACCCTTCCTTGACTAATAGGTCGCACCAACTGATTAAGATAGAGGACCGCAAGTCTATGATGCAACTCGGAAATAATCTTATAAGTGAGACCGTCTACTGAATGCTATGCGAGATAGTTACCAAGTTAACTAACGAAGGTACTATTACAACTTTGCTAGCGGTGTTATTAGTACATAGTGATGTTCATTGAACCAACCTCCTCATAGTGCTCTTTTATATATGTGCCTCTGCCTGTGAAACTTATACAAATGCATCCATACTTGCCCAGGCTATCTCCGTTAAATATAATAGTATGCAGTAACACAAATTAGAAATGGGATCCAGGCTGATTTGGACCCGCTTTTTACAAACTCGATAGAACGCTCATATGAATCAAGAAGTTACGAGGAGGGAGCGTCGTGTAAAGTAAATGCACAAGAAAATTACACGGCACCTGTTTGGCGAACAAAATTCTGTGTGGGCTGTGGATTTTGTATTCAAATTCCCCACCACCACTCCTTGGCATAGAGGTACAATAAACCCTTGTTTTTTAAAGAACGCACTTTTTAACGGACCAAATTAATGACCTTAGAATAAGAGACCAAAAATCGTCAGACATTATTGCGGAATCATGTGGAGCTACCTCAAATTAAATGTCGTGACAGCTTTTATCATATGAATAATATTATAATCAGATGATACTTGGTGATATAGTTCTCAAATCTACATACGAGCATACCAGAGCCCTTGCTACTTTGAAAAAATATAAAAAAAAAAAAAATAAAAATATAGATAAATTATTAACAAAATCATATTCAAATGATTTTGGAACCCTTTATTTACCAGAACCTATTTTTCTGAACAAATAGGTATTCTAAAAAATATAGAATAATGTCATGGTGGTTCGATGTGGAACAATTTAATAAACTTAAATTCTTAACCCACACTTGACATCGCTCGCGACCCCTCTTATTTAGGACCCGGGTTTACAAACGAAATTATAATCGCGACTGAGGCCGAGGTTACCCAAAGTAGCCACGGGTTACAAAAACTTAGCTTTACTGTTAATACAAAAATTGGCGGTCAATATTTTCATAAGTGAATCAACTCCTTCATCTCTAGACCGAGAACTCTTCCCTTAACCTAACAGCCTATTGTTTATAGAAGGTGATCTAAAAAAAATAACACTAACACATCTACTATGGAGGACCCTTTTAATGTGGAACTCCTCTGTTTACAACGAAATTATTATTCAGGAGGTAATACTGAGCCAATGAGATTACAAGAGTATAACAGGTAATTATTGAGTTACAACTTTTGCTAATGGGTATTAATAATTAATCAAATTTGCGAATCAATCAATTCTTTAATTTCTTACCTTTAGTTATTTATGACAAATGTCTTTCCGTGAGTTGCTTTGTAACTAAAGAAACATTCTGGAATAGAACATTTCAATAATAGGATTTATTTTGAGCCCCTCTAAATCTCATGGAAACGGCTTTTTAATAATTTTTATTAAAGTATTATGAAGAGTTCCTTATTCACACAGTCACACGTGTTTTTTATAGAACTATGCTAATTATGATATGGATTATCAAGTCTCCGGTTTTTAAATCAATCCTTTATTTGGACCATTTTTAACGACCTACTTTGGGTCTCTAAAGAAAAGGTTCGTGCCCCTTTCATAATTATTCGGACTATGCTAGACCGCTTTACTCTCTATGACCCGTTGTCTTTTACCACCACAAAAATCCCTATAACTTGAGCAGATTGAAGTGGAGCGCGTCGGCTTCTATATAGAAGACACTGACTTTTGGTCATGTCCATAATAATCGATAACATACACACATTTCAAACTGTGGAGCCCTCTTATATTGAGAGCCTTATCTCTAAGCCGGTTATACTAACGAAATTATAATCAGAGTCCACTGATTGGGTGCGCCGCATATCACAAAGATATCGGACAAGAGTAAATGATCTCTCTGTCTAATATAAAATCGAAAATGCTCTATCTTAGATCAATCCTAATATAATTGACCACCTGGTATAACGACCAACGTTTTGGGCCATCATTGCTAAATAAATAAGGTGCAGGTACGTTGAGCACATGGTACAACATTACATGACCCTAGTTAATTAGGACCCCTTTATAGTCACTAATTCTCAATCAGAGATCTTATGAGGGGGAACAACCCCTTGAAGATGAAGCCGAGAGGGCGGTGGAGTAGAAATAGTTACCCTGTATTGTACAAGTCTTTGCTACTTTAATAACCAGTATTGGTGCACGCTATAGCCTAGATCCTATATAATGAGAACCCTTATAATATTGGACGGATCATACAAAATAGGGTATCGTACCAAATAATAGATCCGTAAACACAATTTAGACATGTGGGATGCCCTATATAGTTTATAATCGTACTTTTAAAATACTATATTCATCATATCTCAGAGGAGGTTACTTGAGGGCCGTCATGCCAAAGTTAATGAAGAAGGTTGCAACTAATTGCTACTTGAATATATCATGAGTGGCAATTGATATCATATCCGACTTTTGGACCCTTGTTTATCGACCTACTTTGGAAGATAATCTAATGAGAGGGTATTCGTTACAATTAGGACATGTGTTACCCTCATTAATATAGGACCCAACTTTTTACAATGAAATTATGAATGCGAAGTACTGCAGCCGTGGTTTATTCAAGTATAAACACGCAGCTTACAACATTTTGCTTACTTTAATAATCAATTACATAAATCATTCCCTTTAGTTGGAAACTCTTAAATTTAATCGAATACCGTAGCGAGAGGTTGGGTATTAAGAAAAAATCGGTAGGGAAACACATACCGTGTAGAGACTGTAGGTGAAGAAACCTGATTTTGAACCGCTTAATAATGACAGGACGAATTGATTTAAAATCAGTGAGTTCCAATGAGGAGCGCAGTAGGTTGCAAAGTTACACGTCTGTTGTGGCAGGTAAACTTTGGAAGAGTACTTTAACAACCCTCAAATGTCATAAAATTAGATGCCTGGGTATTTTGGGACCCCTTTTAACTACCTCCTGTTGTATATTCTAAAAAAAATCGAACACCATTCAGGTGAGCAGTGGTGCCACTGCGCTGTCTTAAAATTAGAGACCGCGTTTTGCAAAAACGACATTATAAAGAGTTACGTGTAATGTTCGGATGTGGCTAACAAATGTGAAAGCTTACCACAAGATGTACAACTGTCTTGTATAACTGGTATTAATTCAAATTTTCATAAAATCACTCAATCCTTATTTGATGACCGTTTTTAACTGGACCACCTGCTCTGAATTGGTTAATAATCATAAAAATCGTAAAACAATCGGGCATTGTGAACCCTGTTAATTAGGCCTGCTTGATTTTGACAACTCGAAATTAACAGAGTCAGAGATTAATGAAGCCGTGGTTACAGTTACACGAGTTACAACTTTGCCACTTTAATCAAATTGGCAAAAAATCAATCCTTATGACATGAGAGTCATATAATAATCATATATGAATAATGTAGATATAATATAAGAAATAATATTAAATATATCATCATCCATCTCACACAAACAATAATACATGATCTATATTTATAATATATTAATATATAATAATTATAATAATAATAAGTAATACATAATAATCAATAATATAATAATAAAGTAATAGATTCTACATCGCTATAATATCATATGAAGTAATACACTCACACTCACACTCACACTCACACTCACACACTCACATCAATAAATAATAATAATAATAAAATAATAGATAATAATGAGATATAATAATAATAATAATAATAATATTAATAATATATATATATATTTATAATAATAATAATAATATAATAATTAAATAATATAAAATATTAATAGTTAATAATTAGTTATATTGCTCACTATATAAATGCCAAACTATATAATATAAAATTTACTTATATATAAAATATTGGGTTCAAAGAAAAAGAAAAAGATTTTTTTTATTTACTCATATATATTATATATATATATATATATAATATAGTGATTGTATTATTATATATATATATATATAGTATAGGTATATATATATATATAGTAGTAAATAGAATTGTATACCTTTTAATATAGTGATAGTGGAGTATCAGTACTTGCACCTCACTCAGTAACCGTAATGAGATGGTCCTCACGCTATATATCCGGCCAGTATCATACTTATATGTCTAGTTGGAGATAATTAAGGTATGTATAATATATATAATTAATATACCTTACATTTTTAAAGGGAAAAGGGAATATAAATTATAAGGAGGAATAGAACATATTAGTAAAATAAAATATGAGGAGGTAATATAGTAGAGATAAACTAAACTAAGTTTTTAAAACTGTAACTGCGAAATTAAGAAAGGTCTTATTTCTGTCGGGGTATCGCATTTCAATATATATGTATTTTAAATATATATATGTTATTTAGAATGTAAATAAATAATTAGAAGATAATAATAAGTAGTAAATAATGATAATAAATAATAAATGAAAAGATAAAATATATAATAATGAAATAATAATGAAATAATAATTAAATGAAAATGATAATAATGAAAATAATAATTAAAATAATTAATTATATGAGAAATCAATAATAATAATAATAATAATATAAATAATAATAATAATAATAATGATAATATTATAAATAATAATAATTAATAATAATAATAATAATATCTATAATTAAAATAATTAATACATAATAATAATAAGTATAATAATTAAATATAATAATAATGAATATATATATAATGAATTAAATAATAACAATTAATAACAATAAATAATAATATAATAATATATAAATAAATAGAATAATAATAAATAATAATAATAATAATAATTAAATAATATAATAATAATAAATAATTATAGATAGGAGATAAGTGAGTGAAAGTAATGTATAGAGTAGAGAGATAATATATAGAGAAGATGAGGTAAGATGAAGATATTAGAGTAATAAAGTAGAGAGTGATAGAGTAATTAGTAATAGTAGATATAGATTATATAGAGTATAATAAGATAGAGATAGTTAGATTAAAGATTAAGATTAGATAGCGAGAGATGAAAGTATAGAGTGAATAGAGAGATGATAAGATGAGAGAAGATAGTATGAGAGGAGATGAGATAGAGAAGAGAGAGAGATGAGAGATTAAGAGAGATGTTGTAAAAAGTCAGTTTCTTAGGGACCTAAAAATATGTACTGCTCAGTATTTGGACTGTGAGATATATAAGAAATAATTAACGTGATAAAAAATAAATGATATATAAAAAGGTTTTGAAAAGTCACTGAAGTACCCTAATTAACTTTATAAAAAAAATTTAATAACTTATGCTAAATTAATTCTGATAATAATTAAAAATTAGAAAAACTTAGAAAATGGAAAAAAATGAACAATAAAATGTATAATAATTAAAAAAATGGAGTACAATTTAAAAAAATATTAAAACCAATTATAATAGAGGAAAATAATAATAATGTAAAAAGTATATATAAGAGAAACAGCAGATTGTAAAAGAGAGCAATATCAGATATAATATTTAAACTCGGCACATAGCGTAAAAGATAATTCGTATTCGATAATATATATAATAAATATATTATAAAGTAATAATAAAATTAATTAATAATAAAATAAATAAAGAATAAAAATCAGAATAAATAATAATAAATTAATAATATATATAATAATATATTAATAAATACAACTATCTTCTCATTATATTGTACTAAAATTAAGTTAATCAATTAAATATATTATAAATAAAAGATTAATTAAATAAGATAGTAATCAACTGATGATTTTATAATTAATAAACAATAATTAAGAATTATAATAATATAATAAATTTTATAAATATTTATTAATAAAATAATATATAAATATAATAATTAATAATATAAATTAATAATAATAATAAATAATATAAATAAATAAATAAGTAAATAATAATTTTAACATAAATTAAAAATAAACGTTTGTATAAAAGGAATATTTTATATAATAAATAATTAAAAATAAATAATAATAAATATGAAACATTTAATAAATAAATATTTAATTAATAAAATTATAATAATTAAATAATAATAATATAAATATTAAATATTGATATAATAACAATAATATAATAAATAAATATAAATAATAAATAATAATAATAATAAAATAATAATAAATAAATAAATTAAATAATTAATATAATAATAATATTAAAATAATAATATAATATAATATAAATAAATAATATAAATAATAATATAAATATAGAAGAATAATATAAATAAATAACAAATAAATGAATCTGTAATTAAATAAATTAAATTAATAAATAAATAATTATAATAATAAATATATATATAAAATAATAAAATAATAATATAAATAAAAATAAATATTAAGCATATTAAATATAATTGAAAAATAATATAGATAATAAATAATATATAATAAAAATGTAAATAATTAAATTAAAAAATAATCAAATTATTTAATTTTAAAATAAAATAATATAAATTATAATATTTAAATATAATAAATAATATAAATATAATATGATTAATTATAATTAATAAAAATAAATTAATAAATAAATATTAAATTATATAATAATTAATATAATAATATTAAATATAAATTATTAAACTATAATAATATAATAACGACGAAAATAAATAACACAAATAAATATTAAATAATACTTAATGTAAGTAAATTATTTATTACTAATAAAAATACAATATATTAAGTTACAAATCCTATATTATTAATCTCAATCTATCCAGATGTATAATTTACAGTCAATAATATACAAAGTAAGAAAAACAAATCAATAATAAAATTACCATAAAAATTAGAGGCGTCTAAAAACGCAAACTATTAAGGTGGAATTCTGAAATGAAATAATGATTAGAAAAAAGTTAGCAAATTACAAAAAATGATACAGAATCAATTGACATGCTCGAGTTGACTTTCAATCGAACCGGGTCGCCTTTTCATTACCCAACTCACAGACCAGAGCCCGCTGCCAGACACGCCTGCGGAGGACCGGATTTCGACGCACAAGAGAGTTGTATGAGGTCAGGAGCAGAGAAGGCAAAGGGTAAGCGAAACTGAGCGTGTATTGAAGATGCGAAAGACTTCCAGAAGTTCAAGAACGAGAGTGTGAGCCCGCAGTGCACAGCTAAGCAGGAGCAGCACATTTCATGCCCGAGGTTTGTTGTGGGTTCGGGTTTTTCTCTCGTTGGAGCAAAGCAGACCGGGTCGAACACAGCAGCCAAGGATGGATGGAGAGTCATGAAATTACAGCCACCAAAGAGCTACACCAGCCACATATGCCGGTCCATCTCTGTGGTGTGTGGAAAGAAAACAGTCTCGGACTAAACCAGAGGCCGTTCATTCCATTAAGGGATGACGGGAAATGTTCACCAAGAGTTATAAGTACCACCAAAGTTATTAGTAGGCAGAAACGGCTTCAATAGGAACGATACGTGAGGTGAAAAATGTAAATAGTATCACCATCGCATTCGACCTGTGTGAGGTTACAGCACTAGGCATAGGGCCCTTAATATATTATATAAAATATTAATGTGACGTAATGCCAACGTCTGGTAAAATATCCTAAGCGTTGTTAATGTACTAGTCATGTGCTCAAGTGCGTTACTTACCATGAAATAAAGTATAATTAGTGTTAGTTCAAAACTGCCATCGACCGTGTGTCGTGCGTACGTTACCTTCTCGGCATATCATTACGTACAAATATATAATAAATATCATATATATCCTAAATAAAAAAAATAGGCACCCATCGAATAAATAGAGCGTTGAACTGATCACCTCGATAACAATTAAAATACCCCCAGGAAACCTATTACACGTGAGATGACCAAGTAATACCCCTACGAGGATATAAAACCAATCTAATTTACGGGATTCCTGTGTGTTTCTTCTAAAACTCGTGTATAACTTTAGATTACCATCGGCGTCAGTAACTCTGATTATAAAATTCGTTGATTAAAAAGTGAAGATTACCTAATTAAAGAGAAGGAATCCATACATGTCCTAAAATTGTTTTAAACAATTATTTTTTAGATTTACCACCTAAAAGATAAAGGTAATATATATAAACGTTAATATAAAGCGGCTCCAAATAAAAGAATATGATTTAATGCATTTATTATTGTAATATTAAAGTAACAAGTTGTCAACTGTAGTAAACTTTATTGTAACTTCACAGACATCAGTAAGTCTAATATTTTAATCTCAGTTATTAAAAAGCGGGTCCTAATAAGAGGGTCCCACTGTCCGAATGATGTAGTAATTTGAATATTTTTATTAGATACCCAAAGTAGGTGCGTATTTAAAAATAACCCACATTTGAAGTTATATTATTGAAAATTATATGAATTAAATTAAATTTTATGCAAAGTGTGTAACTCGTGTTTAACTTTGTAACCACTATATGACCGCAAGTAACTCTGAATTTATATAATTTATCATTTTGTATAAAATTTGCTATAGGAGATATATAACAGGGTACCTAATTGTTAGAGAAAGGATCAAATATGTGCCGTAGAATAAACTTAGGGACGGGAGATGTTATATATTATAGCGGGAGACCCAAGGATACCGGTACATTAAAATAGATCCCAAAATGTACTATGATTCGATTAACCTATGCCAAAATAGCTGGATATTAAGCCAGTCTCGAAGAAGGATAAATGATAAAATCAGATGGTGGTCAAATTCCGCGAATAGCGCTCCAGATAAACTACATGTATATCAAATAAGTTCGGTAGAATGTGTGAAAAACCAGGTAAAAACGAAGGTTCCACAGTTTAAGAGAAAAGTCTCCTTGACTGTAGCCGAATTGATGAAGAATAATTTAGTAAAGAAATATAATTTCTTTAAAGAGAATCCAAAACTAGATCGATTCAAACAAGAGTGGATCGCCAAAAATAATAGTGGATTTGATTATACGCCAATTAATGAGTTATAAAGATAAGCACAGGAAGTTGCTAACTCTTGTAACATTATTCACAGAAAGAAACAAGAGTTATAACACTGTCCCCATCAAGTAAATACTCAAATATGTTAATTTCATTTTGTAATTATTGAGGTTAGTCTCTAATTAAGAGGATTCACACGTAATGTTACGAATGATCTGACGATTTTTTTAAGATAGAAGAATAATTTATAAACCTAACAATATTAGGTCGTGATTATAAAGGGCGTATTCAAAAAGAGATAAGTGTAATTTTATGCTTAAATATTTAGATCCTATATATAATAGTAGTAAAGTTAATGTGAAACTATCGTTATGTAAACTTATATATAAGATGTAACCAACAAGCCCGATAAGTAACCTTGATTTATTAATAGTTTACGATTGGTAAAACCTTTATGGTTCCATTTATAATGAGTGTTCCCCTTGTACGTAAATTGGTGACTGACGATGTTTATATTTATAGAGACCCAAATTAATTTAGATATTTGAAGATCGAATTAAGAATTAAGATGTCCAAAAAAAAAAGGATTTTATTATTATTGCCAATTGGATTATCATATATAGTAGCTAAAGTTGTTAAGTTTAAGGATAGATCATGTCTGATCACCCGGAGGGGTGCCCAAATGCAGTTTACCCGGACTGGCGTTGATTGTAAGTGGTAATCGAGGTGGGTAATTAAGACTGAATTTCTCTATAACGTGCTGTCTCTTAACTTCAAAGACCGGGTCCTCCCCCAAGTGTGACCACGGATAGTGTGTCTGACTAAATGTGTGTTTACGAGAACCCAAAGAGAAATTAAGGCCGCTCCGCGTCTGCTCTCTAAGAGAGATACGGTCTACGTAGAGAACAGCGACGTGTGATTTTGTCTCACAGATTATGATTGAAGTCCCAGAATAGAAAACGTTGCTATAGCTCGAGTGATCTACCACTGCATTTGAACTGAACCACTACTGTGCGGGGTGGATGGCCTCTATTATAAGTATATAAACAATGCTATATGATTAATTTATGATTATGAGTAAAAATTGTGAATAAGTATATAAGGTATATAATATTTATCATATTAATTACTTACTTATTTATTATATTTAACTTAATTTAATTATATTTGATTATTTAATAATTAATTATATTATATTATTAATATTTATAAATAATTAATTTTTTATCTATTTATTTTTTTATAATTTGTTATATATTATTATATATTTAATATTATTTATATATGTTATATTATTGTTATATTATTATTATTATTATTATGAAATAAATATTCGATTATTATGCTTATGTATGGGGATTATTATTCACTAGTGATAGTTCACTCGATATTGATAGATCCATTATGAGATGAGATAGTGATATAAGTAGAGAATATTATT